>JAVTVY010043607.1:0-203109 GCA_036873755.1 Hanleya hanleyi | reverse complement strand
TTGAACCATGGGACACCTGGTTGTTACTATAGATTTGCTGGCTGTCCTTTCGTCTTGCCTCATTTGCTGATCAGCTTATATGAAGGATTATACCCCCACTCCATTATTGGATGTTATGTACAAGTGTTACCCAGGGGTGGCGGAACGACTTGAATATTAGCGGGGAGGTAGGCGGAGATGGGACGGGTCCTCCCCTGGAAATTTTTAGATGTGATTTAATTTAGATTGGCACTCTGAAGGGATAGAATATTTCGCAATGAAATCATGTCACAAGGGCTAAATAAAACATCATTAAGTGTTTTTCGATGAATTTTCTTACACATTGCTTCAAAAATAATAATATTTGTCTTCAATACTTATAGATCCAAACATTTGAAAGGTCAATACTTGGGACTGGATGGGACAGGGTGGGGCGGGGAATATTCTCTACACATATCTGACCCATTTCAAGGCACTCCAGTCATTCCCCCTTTTTTCAGCCCCTGCTGCCACTCATTCTCATTCATATTTCATTCATATCTTTGTAGATTGGCACACAGAAGATTCAAATGCAGGCACAAAATGATTTGATCTCTCTAATCTGCGACACTTATACGGTAAGCTGTTGTGCTTGAATTCCTCCATTTCTAATTCCCTGTTTACCTGGCATATCAATTAAATTATTCTTGGGTCATACTTTAGAAATTCAAGTAACAGCTCAATTTTTCTTTTATACAATGTATCATATATATTCTTCAGTCCTAATTTAACCATAAAAATTCTATGAATAAAACAGGATATTATATTGAAATAGACTGACAAATATAATAATTAGCCTGATTTGTTATACTTCTTCAAAACCGCCACATGGCATATGTTTTTGCTTTTATTTATGTAGGGTGTGAAGCCAAGTGCTTGTTCCAAAATTGCAAAACCTAACCATTGCTGGAAGTATTAAATGGAGATGCGGCATTGAGACTGATGAGAGAAGCATACTGTGCTATGATCCTGCAAACCATCGAACTACTCAGAACTACAAAATACTCAAATCAATACTAATTGTCATCTCCATTCCTGAACTACTCTCTATACTGAACATAATTCGTTAAATTAACAAATATTATTTTGAAATGTATTTTCTGATATACCTTATCAGAAAGTCAATGATTGGCTGGATTGTCTCTAATTTTCCCCACTTTTCAAAAATTTGAATTGACCAACCAGGTCGTTTGAAATTGGAAGATATCGCATAATGCAAAGGAATTTCTATAAAGGTCTATTCTGCGATGAAGTTTGAGAGGAGTGATCGCTCCCACTCGATATCACTCTCCTTAACCCTACCTGGCCTGGGGTGGGGGGGCTCTTTCCACACCCCCTCCTCCCCGCCCACTCCGTAATTTTGCAGCTTATCATATTGGGGTCATTTTTAACCTATCTGCATAACCCCCAAGCAGAGCATCATGGGTAAATTCAGAATGGTGACCTCGTGGGGTTATGAGAAAAGTGACATTTTTGTCAGTTTTCTTCAGAATTCTTGCTTATCTGCAAGGAAAATTGGGCAAAAGCTATTTTATTTCCCATCAGATTATTATTTACTATTTTATGCAGTTTTCGCGAAGAAAACACGTAAACAAAAAGTCGAAAAATCTAACTGAACAATCATCCAAAAAATGCCTTTTTGAAAATGATGTCACTGTGATGTAATCATGGTGGCCACCTTGGATTTTTCCACATTTTCTAGTAGGGCTTGACCCAAAGGTATAGTGTGGTAAATTTCAGCACTCTACCCTAAGGGATAGCGGAAATATATGGAGAGGGAAGGGAGGGGGAGCACTGTCAGCCCCTCTTCAGGATGCGGTACACCCCAAATCGCCCAGGCCAGATAGGGTTAACATGATATTACAGAAACGAACACCTTCAAGGTCCTGTTAGTCCCAAATCACTCCCCTATCCATCAAACTACTTTCCTAAAAATTTCATTGGGCTACTTTTCATTTCTTCTTATTTTCATATACAATATATTGTTCAGCCCATTATATTACAGAAAAATCTATTGTCTAGATTCATTGTTGTAACCAAAATAGACTATTGTTCTCTTTATTTCTCCTGATTCTCCCAAATAATTTTCTTGATAAGCAAGTATATATACGTACCTATTCAAATAGAGAGAAACTCTAGCTAACATATTGTAGATCTATATACCAGTGAAAAGTTTTAAGCATCAGTGTTAAACACATCATGCAAAATATTTGTCATGTTTAGTTAGGTTTTATTGTGGTTGGAACTTGTCTGAAATGCTTGATCGATCTGACCTCAGGTTTCACTGTAGCGGTGATGAGTTAACTGTTTTATGTACGAGTATATTTCTACATACATGTCTTCAAAAGGCAAAGTTAGTCCTGTCTTACCATATCTGAATGGATTGCTGAACGCAACGTTAAACCTTAATTCTCCATCTTTCTCTCTCTCTACATATCTGAATGGTGGAAAAAATCTGAAGGGGTACTGTGTATCGCTTTTTTGGAAATCAATAAAAAAAAAATTGTTGCCGTACCATTTGTTAATAAAGGATATATCATATTCTATTATATTACTAATACATGTTGACCTTCTGTTTTTGTTCTGGTGCCAAATCCATTTTTGAATGTACAGGTTTGTGTTCGTATTTTTATATGGATACAGCAATTTTGTATTTTTCGTCGCTGAAATTATGATGGTACATGTTATTGATTATTGATATTGGGAATAACAATTTCGTATCTTTGTACAAGATTGTATTTATGCAATAAACACCTTTGAAAATGTTCATGGAACAATATTACATATCTACATGTAGGTGTATATTATAGATGTATTTTATCCATTGCTAGACTTAGTAAACACATGTATCTTGAAATAGCAAGCTGTTGCTGAGAGACGGGCATTCCTGAACTGTGCAATGAAGTGACATTGTGATATACTTGCTTTATTGGTGATAAATATGACATTATTTTCTTCATATCTATTTCAATGTCATCCTGAATTTATTTTCATGACCATCGTCGAAGCCATTATGAATATATTAGCTAAATGCTGACAAGAGCTGGGGATAATTAGCTGGTCAGCCATGGTGCTCCTGGTCCCCCTTGAACATGTTAAAGGAGGACGCATTTCCATTCATATCATATTGGACGAACTAGGGCTGAAGAACCAGGTTGCTGTCAATCGAGCCACAGAGTCTGCAACAAGAGTCGAAGCCATTATGTATATATTAGCTAAATGCTGACAAGAGCTGTGAATAATTAGCTGGTCAGCCATGGTGCTCCTGGCCCCCTTGAACATGTTAAAGGATGACGCATTTCCATTCATATCATATTGGACTAACTAGGGCTTAGTTAGACAATCTCAGACAATCAGGTTGCAATCAATATCAACCTTATCTCAGACAATCAGGTTGCTGTCAATATCAATCTTATCTCAGACAATCAGGTTGCAATCAATCTTATCTCAGACAATCAGGTTGCAATCAATATCAATCTTACCTCAGACAATCAGATTGCAATCAATATCAATCTTATCTCAGACAATCAGGTTGCTATCAATATCAATCTTATCTCAGACAATCGGGTTGCAATCAATATCAATCTTATCTCAGACAATCAGGTTGCAATCAATATCAATCTTATCTCAGACAATCAGGCTGCAATCAATATCAATCTTATCTCAGACAATCAGATTGCAATCAATATCAATCTTATCTCAGACAATCAGGTTGCTATCAATATCAATCTTATCTCAGACAATCGGGTTGCTGCCAATATCAATCTTATCTCAGACAATCAGATTGCAATCAATATCAATCTTATCTCAGACAATCAGGTTGCTGTCAATATCAATCTTATCTCAGACAATCAGGTTGCTGCCAATCGAACCACAGAGTCGGCAACAAGAGTATATGGGATATTATACAATTATTGCATGTTCAGTGGGACATCACGATTTGTCAGCTCGAGACAAGTGATGTACAACGAGCGCACATGCAATAGTTGTTTTATTATACCGAACGTCGTATTTGAATAAAATGGGGACTTTATAATCATGTGAATGAGGGTGGTACGGTGAAATAAGCATATCGTGTTCAACGCTACGCGGCCGTTGTCAAGATCGACTGTTCGATCTCGGCTTGTTCGTCGACTCAATCGCATAATTTGGATGAGTAACGTTCTCTATGATCTTACTTACTTTTCAAAAGACGCCAAATTTATTTCAGTCAATTACCAAATCACATTCACTAATTTCTATCACCAACGCGCCGACGTATGGTTTGGTTTGGTTTGGTTTGGTACATCAGGTCGACGAAGATACACATCAATCGTCGTTTCGGTGAATATGTTGGCGCGCGCACTATGGGAGGCAACTCTTGGTCCGGCAGATATTGCCGTGGAACAAATGTCATGTTCAACGCTCTGCCGTGGTACATGACTTTTATTCAACGGTAAGGCAAGATATGACTGCAAAATCACTGAACATCACGATTTGTTGAATGACACGTGGCAGGCTATCAACCAATGAAAACTTTACGAATTTACAAGAGGTATAATAATTCCAATTATCTCTTGAATTATGTAAAAATACAGTTCAATATTGACATGTTGCATAGACATTCAGTTTATTCAACAGGCTCACACGAGGTCCGCTTAAGCGAAAATGTTGCTCAACATTCTGTTGTTCAACATCATATTGCTGTGACACCATTTGCTGAGTAGAGTTGATAATAATGGCGACCGCATGCAGTCAGCTGGCGACATCTTCAAAGACATGCGACATTATGAATGGGCACAGGCAGCTCAGTCCCGATTAAAATTGTAAAATTGCATCTGTAGTAAAAAGTAACTATATTTTGATTACAAATTTCAATAATTGTTTATGTTCAAGCTTCGATGACACGAGCGAATCTAAAATGTTTTGACTACATGAAGCTTAGTCGTGTGATCTGTGACATCAAGATGTCGGCACCTCTTCCCACTTCCCTTATATGTGTTGTAATCTCTATCTCTCTCGTCTGTAGAGTGAACTTAGAGGTATGGTCGAACTCACAGATTTAGGGTGATCAAACCAGGTAACAGGCCTGCAAGTGCATCCTATATTTCCTATATTTTACTCAAAACCTCCTATATTTCCTATATTTGATTTTTTTATCATGAAATTTTCACCAATGCTCTGAAGTGAATCAAATTGGCATGAGGAAATACATTTCAGAAAAAAAAATTGGCCTCGCGATGGACATATTTCAATCTGTCTTCTTCAACCAAGCAGGAGAATGGGACTCCTCAATTGCTACAACTATGACCGCATTCAGTGGAAACAACTTGATTAAGCTCCACAAAAATATCGAGTCTGGAACATAAAATGTATTAGTAACTTGTCTTAAACTCCTTTATTTCCTATATTTTATTAAGAAAATTTCCATATTTCCCCCATATTTTGGCAAATTTCCTCCTATATTTTCCTGTGAGCCACTTACAGGCCTGATTTAATGAGTTTAGTCATCGCGGTATACACCGTGCTGTTATAGTGCAACATTGTTGACTTGGCCTACGAAGTCGCATGTTTTCTACGATTTCGTGCTGAAAAGAGCAGAGAAAATGTTCGCGGAGAGGGTACTCTTGGTCTATTATATGAACTCTCATTAGAAAACAAAGTGAAACAACTCCAATTCAAGCTATTTCACAATATTTATTATTCGAATAAAATGTTATTCAAATGCAAAATTGGACCAACCCCAAATTGTGATGAATGACGTTGATACTTCTCGACTGTCCTCTAGTCCAACCATTCGGGCCAAGTTTCACCCAAGACATGTCCGACATGGTTCCAAATATTCCTTTCTAATCTGGTAAATTACGTTTTCTTCCAAGCACAATACTTTATGTGTGCAGCGAAATCACAGTAGCTTGGTTAGCAGTGGGTGTCTTCGTCGATGTTGTTGTTAATATTTTTTAAACATTTTTTTCTCATCAAGAATATAATTATTTCTCATATATCCAATTATTTTTAGGATGACACTTTCTCAGTAAAGCACAAATACTAGTGCTGGATGGGTCAGTCCCGCGCGAGACTCGAACCCGCGTCCTCAGAGTTTTAGATGACATTGGTATATATATTTAAAAGAGTTTTAAATGGCATTAGTATATATATATAATATCGGTTTTAGGAGCTGTGCCATTATATGTCTATCAGAGGGGTAGGAAATGTACGTAACCTAGACTTCGATCTCCGAACTTACTCTTTTGTGGAAGCTGAGGTGGCCGAGTGGTCTAGGCCGCTTGCATTTACTGCTGGCGATTTGGTGCCAAATTCTGAGGACGCGGGTTCGAGTCTCGCACGGGACTGACCCATCCAGCACTAGTATGTGTGATTTACTGAGAAGGTATCATCCTAAAAATAATTGGATATATATGTTATCTACTTTTTAAATGGCATTAGTGTATATATATAATTATTTCTCAACTTTCATATACCACAATGAAAGTGGATATCATGAAAACGCTTTCTGTACCCTCTCCTCTACTATATCATTATGTCTTTATAGAAAGCATTTTTATTATATCCACTGGCATTGTGATATATGACGAGAGATCCTGAAGGATCTTGGCGCCCACCATTGGTCCGATAATTATAAGCTAATGACAAGAGGATCTTTTTGTCCATACGATTGATTTTTAATTTTGTTTGCAGAATTTCGAATTTGAGCAAAAAAGATCGAAAAAGGGACACTGGAAAACACCAAGATATTATCTTTATAAGTTTCAGGAGTTTCAAGACTTCTAGAAACTGTACTTGATGTCGGTTGTTATAGTACAAGTGAAATGAGCAAAGTTAGTCTGAAAGTGAATGTCCGGAGGATCCTTCGTCTTCATTTTGTAGTATTTTTTTTTGCACGTGTCATCATTGGGTACTGGAAGCGAAGACAAATCTCTTTGACACTTTGGCATGAGCTATGAAAGATATGTACCTAAAATTTTATAATTAGGAACGAATGCTAATTCTGTTCTGTTTACTGGGCTAGTTTGAAATATCTCTTTTAAGATACCATGCTCGAAAATAGTAAGATGGTACACAACTTAATACTGAAGGGATCCGGTCCGTGCAATAGTGTTGAAACGTTGAAAGTGTCTGAATCCTGATTATCTCCCTTGGATCGAAACGCACAGTAGTCTACAGTTGTCTGGTTGTGAAGTTGCATCACAAGAGTGACATTCCTTCGTGTAGCCAACCCGTCGGCAGACGAAACAGTGGGGCAGCTCAATTGCAACGGCATGAACTAGAGTAAACTGATTTAAAATTTGAAGAAATACATTTTAATTCGGAATCATTTGAACTCCTTGATATAGAAGGTGAAAGTATGGATATTCTCTATACTCAATATATAGAATATGCCCAACCTTTTGATCCGCCGACTCTTGTGATGCAACGTCACAACTCGGGAATACCGTATTAATTTGAAGCGTAACTTGGATTTTCGGATCGGACCAAGAAAATGTATCTTGCACAATTAGGCCCCATGTGGGACCTGTGTACCAAATTTCAGAAAGATCCATGAAGTACTTTCTGAGAATTCATGATAACAATGTTTTAAGGGGAAATTAAGGATGGCTGCCTGGTGGCCATATTGGATTTCGGAATCGGACCAAAAAACGTAACTTCCACAACTAGACCATACGAGGAACCTGTTTACCAAATTTGACAAAGATCCATGCAGTAGTTCCTGAGAATTCACGATAAAAAGAATTTCATGGGGAAATCCAAAATGGCCATGTGGCGACAATGATGGATTTCCGAATCGGACCAAAAAACGTAACTTGCACAACTGGACCACAAGGGACACCTGTGTACCAAATTTGAGAAAGATCCATGCAGTAATTTCCTGAGATTTCACGATAACAAACTTTCGTGGGAAAATTCAAGATGCGGCCATATTGGATTTTCGAAACGGACCAAAAAAGGTATCATGCACAAATTCATGATAACAATGTTTTAAGGGGAAATTAAGGATGGCTGCCTGGTGGCCATATTGGATTTTGGAATCGGACCAAAAAACGTAACCTGTGTACCAAATTTGAGAAAAATCCATGAAGTACTTCCTGAGAAATCACAATAACAAAGTTTCATGGGGAAATCCAAGATGGCCGCCTGGTGGCCATATTGAATTTTCGAATCAGATCACAAAAGGTATCTTGCACAACTAGACCCCAAGGGGAACCTGTGTACCAAATATGAGAAAAATCCATGCATTAGTTCCTGAGAAATCGCGATAAAGTTTCATTGGGAAATCTAAGATGGCTGGCTGGTGGCCAAATGGATTTTCGATTCGGACCAAAAAAGACATCTTGCACCAAGGGGAACCTGTGTACCAAATTTGAGAAAGATCCATGCAGTAGTTCCTGAGAAATCGTGATAACTATGTTTCATGGGGAAATCCAAGATGGCCGCCTGGTGGCCATATTGGATTTTCGAATCTGACCAGAAAAGTTATCTTGTACAACTAGACCCTAAGGGGAATCTGTGTACCAAATTTGAGAAAGATCCATGCAGTAGTTCCTGAGAAATCGCGATAAAGTTTCATGGGGAAATCCAGAATGGCCGCCTGGTGGCCATATTGGATTTTCGAATCTGACCAGAAAAGTTATCTTGTACAACTAGACCCTAAGGGGAATCTGTGTACCAAATTTGAGAAAGATCCATGCGGCAGTTCCTGAGAAATCGCGATAACAAGAATTGTTTACGGACGGACTGACTGACTAACTGACGTACTAACTGACGGATGACGCACCACGGACGAAAAGCGATTTGAACAGTCCACCATCACCAGGTAGGAAATGAGTATATTCTTGATGGAAAAAAATAACGAGAGATCCTGAAGGATCTTGGCGCCCACCATTGTCCGATAATTGTAAGCTAATGACTAGAGGATTTTTTTGTCCATTGTTACTAAGTACAAACGATTGATTTGTAATTTTGTTTACAGAATTTTGAATCTGAGCGAAAAGGATCGGAAAAGGTCACTGAAAAACACCAAGATATAATCTAAGTTTCAGGAATTTCAAGATTTCTAGAAACTGTACTTATGTCGGTTGTTATAATACAGGAGAAATGAGCAAAGTTAGTCTGAAAGTGAATGTACATGTACGGAGGATTCTTCGCCTTTGTTTCGTAGTATTTTTTTTAGTTATTTTTTTGCACGTGTCATCATTGGGTACTGGAAGCGAAGATCAATCTCTTTGACACTTTGGCATGAGCTATGAAACATACTTAAGATTTTATAATTAAGAACGAGTGCTAATTCTGTTCTGTTTATACGGCTATTTTGAGATATCTCTTTTAAGATACCATGCCTGAAAATAGTAAGATGGTACACTACTTAATACTGAAGGGATCCGGTCTGCGCAGTAATGTTGAAACTTAGAAAGTGCCTCAATCCTGATTATCTCCCTTGGATCGAAACATGCAGTAGTCTACAGTTGTCGAGTTGTGACGTTGAGTCACAAGAGTGACGTCCCTTCATGTAGCCGACCCGCCGGTAGACGAAAGGGTGGAGCAATTCACTTGCTACTGCATGGACTAAAGAAAGCTGATTTAAAATTTGAAGAAATACATTTTAATTCCGAATTATTTGAACTCCTTGATATGGAAGGTGAAGGTATGGATATTCTCTATAGTCAATATATAGAATATGCCCACCGTTTGATCCGCCGACTCTTGTGATGCAACGTCACAACTCGAGAATACCGAATTAATTTGAAGCGTAACTTGGATTTTCGAATCGGACCAAAAAAGGTATCTTGCACTACTAGGCCCCATGTGGGACCTGTGTACCAAATTTCAGAAAGATCCACGAAATATTTCCTGAGAATTCACGGTAACAATGTTTCAAGGAGAAATTCAAGATGGCCGCCTTGTGGCAATATTGGATTTTCGAATCGGACCAGAAAAGGTATCTTGCACAACTAGACCCCAAGGGGAACCTGTGTACCAAATTTGAGAAAGATCCATGCAGTAGTTCCTGAGAAATCGCAATAACAAGGTTTCATGGGGAAATCCAAGATGGCTGCCTGGTGGCCATATTGGATTTTCGAATCGAACCAAAAAAGGTTTCTTGCACAACTAGACCCCAAGGGGAACCTATGTACCAAATTTGAGAAAGATCCATGCAGTAGTTCCTGAGAAATCGCGATAACAAGGTTTCATGGGGAATCCAAGATGGCTGCCTGGCGGCCATATTGGATTTTCGAATCGGACCAAAAAGGTTTCTTGCACAACTAGACCCCAAGGGGAACCTGTGTACCAAATTTGAGAAAGATCCATGCAGTAGTTCCTGAGAAATTGCGATAACAAGGTTTCATGGGGAAATCCAAGATGGCTGCCTGGTGGCCATATTGGATTAAGGTTTCTTGCACAACTAGACCCCAAGGGGAACCTGTGTACCAAATTTGAGAAAGATCCATGCAGTAGTTCCTGAGAAATCGCGATAACAAGGTTTCATGGGGAAATCCAAGATGGCTGCCTGGTGGCCATATTGGATTTTCGAATCGGACCAAAAAAGGTTTCTTGCACAACTAGACCCCAAGGGGAACCTGTGTACCAAATATGAGAAAGATCCATACAGTAGTTCCCAAGAAATCGCGATAACAAGGTTTCATGGGGAAATCCAAGATGGCTGTCTGGTGGCCATATTGGATTTTCGAATCGGACCAAAAAAGGTTTCTTGCACAACTAGACCCCAAGGGGAACCTGTGTACCAAATTTGAGAAAGATCCATGCAGTAGTTCCTGAGAAATCGCGATAACAAGGTTTCATGGGGAAATCCAAGATGGCGGCCTGGTGGCCATATTGGATTTTCGAATCGGACCAAAAAAGGTTTCTTGCACAACTAGACCCAAAGGGGAACCTGTGTACCAAATTTGAGACAGATCCATGCAGTAGTTCCTGAGAAATCGCGATAACAAGGTTTCATGGGGAAATCCAAGATGGCTGCCTGGTGGCCATATTGGATTTTCGAATCGGACCAAAAAAGGTTTCTTGCACAACTAGACCCCAATGGGAACCTGTGTACCAAATATGAGAAAGATCCATGCAGCAGTTCCCAAGAAATCGCGATAACAAGGTTTCATGGGGAAATCCAAGATGGCTGTCTGGTGGCCATATTGGATTTTCGAATCGGACCAAAAAAGGTTTCTTGCACAACTAGACCCCAAGGGGAACCTGTGTACCAAATTTGAGAAAGATCCATGCAGTAGTTCCTGAGAAATCGCGATAACAAGGTTTCATGGGGAAATCCAAGATGGCGGCCTGGTGGCCATATTGGATTTTCGAATCGGACCAAAAAAGGTTTCTTGCACAACTAGGCCCCAAGGGGAACCTGTGTACCAAATTTGAGAAAGATCCATGCAGTAGTTCCTGAGAAATCGCGATAACAAGAAATTGTTTACGGACGGACGGACGACGGACGGACGACGGACGACGGACGACGGACGGACGACGGACCACGGACAAAAAGCGATTTGAACAGCCCACCATCTGGTGATGGTGGGCTAAAAATAAAGAAATATTAACGGCATCGACGAAGACACCCACTGCTATCCAAGCCACTGTGAGCGAAATATAGCTTTTGTGTAGTCTCTGAAATGGCAATGTACAATTTTGATGAAATATCAACACAAGCTTTCAGAAGATATTGCATGTTTTATCACATCACTGTAATTATGAAGAAGTTTATACACGCTGCTCCCGCTCTTATTTTGGGCCACAAATGCGTCAAGAAGTGCCAAACTTTCACTTTTATCAAACGGATGTAAAATGGACCATTTTGTACAGCCTACATGCTGAATTATAAGACACGAAATAATGAAGGGCTGCAGATGCACGAAAACGGATTTATGGCGCACCAAAGTTGGTAAGTTGGCTTATTTTCGTATTTTTATGGACTTTTCGGTGCAGATTTTCTCTTGTTGCAAAAATAGGACACCTTTAGCCAAAACCAATTTGAGCTGTTTTGAACAACAAATAAGTCTGAATATGATTTTGTTTAAAGGTGTCATAATTTTGCAACGAGAATTTTGGAGAGAAAATGTCGACGAAAAATTAGCCCCACCAGCTGTGTGTATCAAAAACGCATTGAGGACGATTCCCTATCTAAAGCGAGCACCATCTTTGTGATATTACAGCAAAAGTTATCAATACAGCTGCATTTCATCATTTTGCACTATGATTCATAATAACTTCTGTTGTAAGGTACCGTACCAAAGATTGAAAAATGTTCAAAAATATTAATATTCATATTTGTAATAATATTTCATAAAGTACCAGATATTTATAGAATAACCCCAAGAATATGTGCGTAAAGTTGAACTACAAGTGCTGGTCCTTAATTACTCGCTGATTATCCTGCGGGGATGCTATTGCTTTGTGGCCCAGTGACTTTCTGACTATCAGCGCCAGATAATAGCCAGATATGATCGGTTGTCGATGGACCGTCGAGAATGACTATCCTTCCCGCCGTAACAAATGATACCGGATAAAATAGATTGGGAAGGCAACTTTTAAAAGAAGTTGGAGAGATAAAATTTACTGCGATAATCTCCCAATTATTCTGTAACTACACTAAACTATAATATAGAAGCCAGTGTAACGGACACGTGGCTGCGACAATGCACAAATACTGACATTGCATTATTATGGGCCCCAGATGGGCCAGAACCAACCTGTCAAATCCGATATTGCACTGGCTTCACGTGTTCACTGTTATAACTTTCAATATCTAAGTCAACACTAATAGTTTGGAATTTATAGGCCACAGCATTTATTCTGAAGTACATCAGGAGCATGGTGATATACATGTGAGTACGAATCTGAAGACAGACCTGTGAGAATCTAATCATAACTTGCCCCGAATGGTTGCCGATCACCCTGACTGGCCATTAGTAATGGGCTCCACCCCACCCCTTTAGGTATCCAAATCAGATAAAGTGAAACCTGAAACGATTAAACCTGCCCCAGGTAACCAAGATGGAGGCTCCCCACCCGCCGCAAAACAGGCTGGGATTGGAAAAAATGTCTGCTAGATCAGACACATTATTGACCCCATGCAACCTCCCCACAGCGCATGCTCCATTTCGTAGGCTCCATTACCATCCCTGCCACCAATAGCGGAAGTTGACCTTTACTACGTTGCTATGACGTATAGGGGAAACCAACCAACGCACGGTTCAGTTTGAATCCGGCCGAAAAACTCCTTTAGTGTTGCACATGAGCGAACTACTTTTCATATGCTCTGTCCAGTTAAACAGGGAAAATTATCTCCAGATAATTCTTTTTAGCGCTAGGTCAACAGAGGTATTATGCAGACTTGAAAAGTAATCGAAATGTTCGGTAAACATCTATTTTACTATATATGATGTCACTTACGGCGATGTGCGCGAAGGCCCCGAATCCGGTCCAAAAATCTGACTGGTGGCTGGGGTGTTATTAGACCCCCAGCGAGGTGGTTGGACCCCATGTATTAAACATGCAGGTGTTAGACCCAACTATCTAGCTATCCCTACCCATTACCAGCCCCAAATAAGGGGAGATAACTCACCGGTGTTATAGTAGATTTCACAATAAAATCTTGTGGGTCGGATATATAGAATGCTCAACAAGGTCTGACTTGTCTTGCCGTCTCCAGTCTCACACTGCAAGAATAAATTCATGCAAATGCCGCGACAAAATTAGCAACAACTAGGAAACGCTTTATAACATGCACCAAGCCAAACTGACAGTATCATACGATTGTTAAAATTATATTTAACACATTTACTGGAATAGTGATATATTCTCACTACATATGCAATATACAAGGAAATCACTTCCCTACTGCCAAAACGTCAAAATAAAGTACTCAAATTTACATTGGTAGAGAATACTCAGCTGAAATACTATGCAAGCAGGGAGGATGGGATGGGAGACTATAAAGATTTTCTTTCCACGCACTGATGTTGGATGGCACTGAAATGACGCTGACCTGTCCTTTAGTTCCCGCCTGATATCAGAAGTCCTTGGCCTAAAAACCCGATTATTTCGGATACAATTCACTTTATGGACCAAGGGAGGTCACTCTAATCTGACAAATTGTGATTTCACACATTACAAGTATAAAGGGGAAACCACTCTCATAGCCGATACAATATCATAAAGCTTCGTACATAATATAAAATTTAGCTTCACATTACATTTTGCTAAACAGGGTTCGTGTACCTTCAGAGGTTCAAAATTCCATGACTTTTCCATGACCAATTTTTGGAATTTCCATGACCTCTAAACTACGCTTTTCATACAAGTTTCAGATCAGACAGTCATAAGTCAGTTATCGTCCATGTCTGACTTCATATTGAAAGACCTATCACCAGGCCTTATCCAAGCAAGAATAAAAATATAGAAACACTGCCAGTTTTTTGCAGGGAAATGGTTAACCCCTTCTGGCATGTCAGGTACACACAGGTTAAACTGCATTAAGATTTATAATAATTTGATTACACTTCCCACTCCAATAACTGAAAAATAATGTGTATTTAAATGTAAATTCTATCTATTGCTCTCAATAGTGAGATTGGAGAAGAAATCAATAATTTGCTGCAATGGATGTGATGAAATTATTGGACACCTAATGCAGTCTTACCAGTGTGCACATGAATAAAAAAACTCAATACTTCATACTTACTTGTGAGGCAGAAAAATACAGCATATTAGAAACTTAGAAAATTTCTGAGCGATCGGTATGACCTCACCAAGGTCTGCATAAGTTTGAATTTGAAACCAACAGGTAATGACACAGTTCAACAGCTGATTAAAGTTTCCAATACTTCAACTCTTAAATTCTCAGGGTCTTCAGTTTCTCGTCTATTTCTTTATCTATTTGTTTCGAACACCACCATATTTCCGGTTCCAATGTTTAATCTATTGAAAGAAAGCCAGAAATACCCTCGCGATGATCGCCGGCAGATGTTGGCATACGGCCACGGTCGTGCACGGTATTGGTCGTCTCGCGGTTCGAGGTAGAAGTTGAAGCTCGGGCGGGCACGGCAGTCTCATTTATTATCGTTGTTGTCTCGGGTGTAGTCAGAAATGCCGCTATGTCCATGTGTTGGCCGTCCCTGATTTGTCTGTCTATCATGTCTATGCGTAATTTGTGCCTTGTACTTTTTGTCATTTGCGTACACTTCGCCATCCATAAGATGGCTTGCGAATCGTGTGTCTCCATTATCGCGGAGCGATATCTGGTAAATTACCGTATTCTGTTCGGCCTTCATCCGGCGGAGAACAGACTCGAGAAATCTGATAAATTACAGGTTTTCATACCAATTCGGAAACAGATATTGCTTGGGCTTACAAAAAATATAGGTATGAATAATTTTGGTATCATCCAAGAGATGTCGTGGATCTGTAATTTTGAACAAGTATCACATGACTCGAAAATGGCGGATTACGTTGGGATTACGTCGGTAGACTTTAGCTGATTGATTGACGAAGTCACGTGATATTGATTTCGGGAAATTCCCTCTTGCAGTTGCCGAAAGTAGGCTGAAAATAGATACACACCATCCCAGGGTCGGTCTTATCGCGTAAAGATGACCCAGATGTTTACAGGTTGACTTTTTGTATGCTCCGTAAAGCACCCTTGTCCATATTGGACAGATCCACATTTGTTTGACACACCGTTCGCGTGACTGTCCTCTCATCGTGACGGGACACAGTTTATAATCATCCAGTCTAAGCCAATGCTCACTAAATTTGCATTTTCCCGGCATCGCCCAAAATTAGCCCAAAGCTAAATTCCAAAGCAACGAACAATGGCGACCGTCCTCCTCATTTCACAGAGGGGAAAACATGTCACTGCAATTTGACCAATGACTGCAGTTCTGGATATGTAAATTAGTACAGATGTCAAGAGCTTGAGCCAATCAGCTGACGACATTATGACCTCCACCCATACACGTCACAAAACATGAATATTAATTCAGCGGGAAAGATTCACCAGTTTAGTTCAACCAATGGACTACACAAAATATGTAAATAAGCTGTCTGACCTCGTTCCAATCCGGCGAAATTCGGTCACCAGCAAAGACGTTTCACGGCTGTTTGGATTTTTATTTCGTAATAAATTCGCTGAACTTCAGAGAATAACTTAGCTTGTTCCACTCATTTCCCCCGAACTCTGCATGTACATCTATTTTCCATGACTTTCCATGACCTTTCAACGAAATTCCAAGACTTTTAGGGCCTGGAATAGTTCTATTTTCCTTTGCATGACCTGTGCGAGGCCTGTTATGAATGCTGTAAGGGGCATCAAATGAGAACAGTCTCCGAGCAGGAGATCAAAACTACACATGTGCAGGAGAAAAATAAAACAGAACTGAAAAGTATGGTGTTCTATTTGTGCCATATTTGATCTCGCGCGTCGACTTGCAAAAGTCGACGCACGACGCGCGACGCGAAAAGTCGACGTCGTGTTTTGAAACGCGACGTCGCCCTTTCCGTCGCGCGTCGACTTTTACAATGTTAAAGAGATAGGCCAAAACTCGACGTCGTGTTTCAAAAGTCGACGTCGCCTTTTGGCCTATCTCTTAGCATTGTAAAAGTCGACGCGCGACGCGCGACGTCGCTTTTCAAAACGCGACGTCGACTTTTCGCGTCGCGCGTCGTGCGTCGCCTTTTTGAAGAATCAAAACTCGACGCGCGGCGCGCGACGGAAAAAGTCGACGTCGCCCTCTCCGTCGCGCGTCGTGCGTCGGGTTTTATAATGTTAAAGAGATAGGCCAAAACTCGACGTCGACTTTTGCCCTATCTCCTAACATTGTAAAAGTCGACGGAGAGGGCGACGTCGCCTTTCAAAACGCGACGTCGACTTTTTCCGTCGCGCGTCGCGCGTCGACTTTTAAAAAGTCGACGCGCGACGCGAATGTCCGTCGCGCGTCGACTTTTTAAAAGGCGACGCGCGGCGGACATTCGCGTCGCGCGTCGCCTTTTGGTTTACAAAAGTGCGCATGTCTGGGGAGCATGTATTACTATATTGTTCACAGCTGTGATTTTCGATTCTTGTAGCTCCTGACCGGTGTTGGTAATTTGGTGAGAATTTACTGCAAGATAGCAAGAATGACAAGATATTTTGCGTGCATGGAGACTATGTACAACATAATATATTTGTTTCGCTGTCTGAAATGTTTTTTTTGCTGATCAATTTTCGAATACTGGTACCTGTATTCCACAAAATGCGCACCCCTCAATCGAGAGGACAATTCGCATCTATTAGCTTGTCAATGTGTTACTATTTCGCCGGACTAATACGTAAATTAAATTCAAGTTTCCAATAATGAACAAAAGCGTATATAAGTAACTATTTTGCAGGATTAACAGTAACGACTGGAAAACAGAGGGAAAATAATTAATCGCTTGTGTAGCTCAATGGAACTGTGAGATCTAACATTCTGGAGACTTCCTGATGAATGTCTCCTGATAAAACGCGCCACGTTGCATTTTATCTCGAATCATACAACCCTTTTTAATAGTAAGGCTTTGTTTTCTGCCATTTTAGACGAGTGACTATATGCTGTCAAAGTAAAGGTGAGGTGTGGGGTCATTTCACTTTCGTTTTCGGCCGGAAAACAGTAAGATCCCACATTTCCTTTGAGCTACACAAGCTATTAATTAGTTTTTCTCTGTTTTCCAGTCGTTACTGTTACTCCTGCAAAACTGTTACTTACATAAGCTTTTGGTTCATTATTGGAAACTTGAATTTATTTTACGTATTAGTCCGGCGAAATATGACATTGACAAGCTAATAGATGCGTATTGTCCTCGCGATGGAGGGGTGTGGATTTTGTGGAACACAGGTGCCAGTTTTCGAAAATTAATCAGCAATATAATATATCTGACAGCGAAACAAATAAATTATGTCGTACATAGTCTCCATGTATTTAACATACATCTTGCCATTCTTGCTTTGTTGCAGTAAATTCTCAGCAAATTACCAACACCGGTCAGAAGCTACAAGGATAGGAAATCGCGGATGTGAACATTTTTTTATTTTTTTTTCGAAATTAACACCCCAAATCACAATACAAAGAAACAATACGAGACAGAACAAGACTATATGATACGACACAATACAATAAAATACAAAATAATAGCATACATTACAATACAATATATTACAATTCAACATATTACAACTCAATACATTACAAAACAATACAATTCTAAACAATACCATATCATACAGTACGGTGAAATATACCATAATACAACACATCACAGTACAAACACACATACACCTTTACATAAAAGAAGAAAGTTAACAAAGATTGTGAATTTTATATAATACGTTTGTACAACGTATAGTGGCAAACTTCAATTGATAATTTGATTGATAATTTATTGTGTCTCGTGAACAATATGGAATACATGCTCCCCAGACATGCGCACTTTTGTAAACCAAAAGGCGACGCGCGACGCGAATGTCCGTCGCGCGTCGACTTACTTTTAAAAAGTCGACGCGCGACGGACATTCGCGTCGCGCGTCGACTTTTTAAAAGTCGACGCGCGACGGAAAAAGTCGACGTCGCGTTTTGAAAGGCGACGTCGCCCTCTCCGTCGCGCGTCGACTTTTACAATGTTAGGAGATAGGGCAAAAGTCGACGTCGACTGTCGACTTTTGAAACACGACGTCGACTTTTGGCCTATCTCTTTAACATTGTAAAAGTCGACGCGCGACACGCGACGGAAAGGGCGACGTCGCGTTTCAAAACACGACGTCGACTTTTCGCGTCGCGCGTCGTGCGTCGACTTTTGCAAGTCAATTTTTCAATTGAAATTTCATGAAAACTGTTGGTCTTGTTTCAACTTTGATGGTATACCTTGGTAGGAGACAATTCGAACTAGTAAACTTTATCTCATTTTTTTAAATTTTTGCCTGGTTTTGTTTTTATAACTATTTTACTAAAATAAATTGAAAAAAATGTACTTTTTTACGGTTGTTTGTCTTAAAAGTTGGATAATTAAAAAACGAAGCCGAACTTACAAAAAGTGAGATAAGGTTTTCTAGATCACCTAACAAGTAACAAGCATGCCAAATTTCAAAAGCGTAGCATGGATACTTTTCGAGAAATAAACGTTTGAATTTCGGATTTTGTACAAAAATGAAAGGCTAGAAATCAGGCAAAATATGTCCAGCTATACATCTGATGAATTAATCCCTATTTTTTGTTTGAATTCTATTGTCAAATACATTTTTAATCTGTCTAATGGGACCTACTCGAATTCCTGTTTATTCTGGATAACTATTACACTAAGTTTTTTTCATCAAGTCGGTTTAAAGTCCAATTTAAACTTAAAAACCTGCTAAAACTTGTTCACACCTGTGTAGATTACTTCACGGCGGGTGTCTGAGTGAAGTGTCACTGTCATAATTAGAAACAAAAATAAGGATGTTTGCATGGCTTTGATCAGAAGGGAGTACATTAATGTAAATAAGTAGGACTAATAGATAAGGGATGTAGTCATTTCCCCCCAAACCATTTCCCCCCCAGTCATCTCCCCCCCAAATTGGTCATCTCCCCCCCAAAATTTTGGTCATCTCCCCCCCAGGTTTCCCATTTCCCCCCCAAATATTTTCGGGGTAAATGACTTGAGTAGGAGTATAACTGGTCATCATAAAATATTATATTATTACAAATTACACCTATTTCTCATTTCTTTGATGTTCTAAAACGTTCTTTTTATGAATGCTATCATATCATGGTGTCCTTTTGTGAGGCAATGCTTACTGCTTACTTTGAGGCTGATTTCATTAACACCTGTGGAGTATAACAAATTATTATCATCTCACTTAGGAACTCTTACTCTTATCTCCTGTGGAGTACAACAGTAACATTGTCGCCTGTGGAGATTGGCCATGGACTTCTGAAGATCAAATATTTGAATAAACCATTAAACAGCATTGAAAGTAAAGTAACTTACATGATACCCACAAAATGTCCCAATACAAACTGATTTAAATTCATTGGATAGCATGCAGAATGGCTGACTTTTAATAGGTTGATGCAGGACATTTCACCACAACTGGGCAATTTGACCTAATTTGGAGTCTGATGTGGTCTGTGATGAAATATTAAAATGTGAAATAGAATATGTGTTCAGGCTACAGTTTACATGTGTAGATAAACACACTACCGTTTGATTGAAAATTTGAATTTCCTATTCCATATAACCCAATTACTGTAAAGCACTTGTCGATCATAACTTGTACAATGTACATGGAGAGTTCTTTTAAACATGGTCAACTACCAGATACATGTACATCATTGAACTTAAGTTACAAGGGCTGGCTATAATACTGTATGAGATATGGTGATAGCAGCATCAAATCTACATTCAAACTGCAATTTGACCTTGAAAAAAGAGGTCAAGGTCGGTCATTTTCAATAGGCTTCTGACCCTTCACCAGATGAATTACATGGTATAAATTTACAATGCCTGGCTGTAATTCTTCTTGAGATATCGTGTTCACAAGAAAGACGGACAGACAGACAGACGGACGGACAGACGACGCTGACGACGACAATACCCTTCGGGCAAAATTTGCCCGAGGGGTAAAAAATGTATTTATGTGCTCTACCATGTATTATAGTTGTTCATGTATAATATTAAATTTCGTCCTACAGTTAATTATTTTTTTAGGGGGGGAGATGGCAAAACTGGGGGGGAAGTGACCAAAAATCTTGGGGGGGAGATGACCAATTTGGGGGGGAAATGACCGGGGGGAGATGGTTTGGGGGGGAAGTGACCTACATCCATAGATAATTAGCTTACCATAATACTGCGGAAATGAGTTTTGGAAAGGGAAATTTAACAGACAAAAATAATAGTAGCCAAGCCCAAGCTAAGGCAATCTGTTTATTTGTTCCAGGGTATATTTTTAATCCTAATATTGAAGCACTTCTATTTATAATTTTTATTTCATTTTTTCACCAAATGTTAGAGGAAATAGCGAATATTTGAACGAAGAAATAAAAAAAAAATGACCAATTTTGACCCTCTAAGGGGATAGCTATCCTTAAGCACAGTTGTGTGAAATTTACATGTGTCAAGTCCAAGTGTTCATTTGGAGACTCCATTTTGCAAGTCGGGTGAGGAAAGGGACGTCTGCTTTCATACAAGTCACAATCGAAGAAGACAAACAAAGCTAGAACTCGAGGACTTCGAAAGGCTGCCGTTATCTGTGTGCATTTTATGGCTTTGATGTTTGACTGTGATCTGTAGAAATACTTAGTTTTTCCTATTTCACAAATTTGGGCCATGTGTATAGTGTTGTGTTATGTGTAATGCTTTATTTACATTTGTCAGTCATAACAGGATGAAATGTACAATGTACACTAATTTAATAATTTATTCCATTAATTGATTTGGTGTTTCAGAGAAAATTTTAATGAAAACCGGAGAGATGAAACTATTGATTTGGTTTGGAACCTTAACATTCAGTGCCCGGCATGGAAAGCAATCTCGAGTGAGATCCTGTGGCAAGTTATCCACATACCAAATTTGGAAAGAGTCCGTTCAGGTTTTCAAATGTTACTGTCCAGAGTTGAAATTTTAACTTGTCCCCCAGGTGGCACCAACTATAGGCGGATCAGCGTTAAAAACAAGCCCTAGAGAGATCTTGAGTTGATGTTCTCACATACCAAATTTGAAAAGAATCGGTTCAGTTTTTCGGAAGTTATTGTCCGAACACACGGACGGACCCCAATACTATATTCCCCCCTTTAGCCCTCGGGGAG
This sequence comes from Hanleya hanleyi, assembly GCA_036873755.1. Taxonomy (NCBI): domain Eukaryota; kingdom Metazoa; phylum Mollusca; class Polyplacophora; order Lepidopleurida; family Hanleyidae; genus Hanleya; species Hanleya hanleyi. The sequence goes on along the minus strand of JAVTVY010043607.1, from coordinate 181,285 downwards.
ACAATTATAGAGGGAAAACATAATGAATGTATTGCTGCAGTTCCAAGTTGAGGAAAGTTTAGTCATACGATTCGAGCACCCTATGCAATGTATTGCTTAAATAATGGTTACAACGATGATGTGGAATAATATTTTATAAGAACTGGGTATTTTGAAATGAAAAACATGGTATTGAACTGAAATTTTAATGAAAATCTTGACCAGAAATATGATCTTTTGTACCATTGACAAAGTTCACAAATGTTTTTGCTGTTACCCTGCTAATTTGAAATTATTAATTACAACACATATAAGGGAGGTGCGAAGAGGTACCTACATACTGACAGAGTCACATGACTTCACAGTATCGTCTTCTGGTCAACCTATTCTAAAGCACATACCTGTTCACGTGGCAACTTGGATGACATGACCACACGGCCACACGGCCCCTAGCACCGGCATATTGTTGTTGTTGTTGGTTCGGAAATCCCTCCTTTCATCTAGGAGCACCCTCTTACAGAGGTATTTAGAAGCTTGCAGTAACCCCGCCGCTTACTAGGGTGGTCGAGACAGGGTCAGTAGCAGTCGAGGTCCCGTGCTGTGCAGGCTGTGCAAGTAACTTATTTACAGTGCATTGACACCTCCTGACTGTACATATAGACCCGTCCCTTTTTCTGACCAGGTGTGTGCGATGTACTACGGTGAGTGGATTTATATAGCGGTCACTGAAAGACACCCAGGTACTTTATTCCCCAAGTGCCTCCGCTGGCGAAGGTCTAGCGTAGCAACTAGTTCCACCATCAGTCCATATTACCCTGGACACCGAATCAGTCCAGCGCCTTGTGAATAGGCGAGTATATATGTAAGCGGTCACTGGCGAGGGGCGAACCCACACCAGCTGTAGCACTCCGGGTCAGAGTCAGACACTCTAACCATTCGGCCACGACACGCTCACTAAATAAGCGGTATTGGATACAAATCTAGAGAGTTATGATGGAAATGCTCTGACAACTCGTATATTGGAAATTGGTGAGCTGTGTCACTGTGACAACTCGTACACTGGGGATTGGTGAGCTGTATCGTCGTCAGATGAAAATGACGGCATTTAACACAGAAGACTAGTCTGTAAAGCCCGATGTAGACCCAGCATCAACTTCCCACAATGCCAACATATATCAAAGAGCAAAAGGTCTGTACAGGGGGCGGGCCTCGGGGACGAAACGTCCACGAGCAGAATCTCACCATATACAGGTAAAAATTACAACACATATAAGGGAGGTGGGAAGAGGTGCCGACATACTGACAGAGTTTTCATTTTCAACAGTGACACCAATTTGCAACAACAACAGTTTCACACTGGCGGATATAAAAATGAATAAAAAAAATTTTCTCCAAGTTTTTCTGGTTAAACTGTTACACGCGGTATCAACATATTGATATTTATGTATTCCTAATTTTATGTAAATCGTCCAGTCAGCCAACGTGTGCACGATCCGTGAAAAGCAGGAAAGTAAAAACACTAAAGTCATTATCCCTTAATTCATAGTTCAATTCAGTGTTTATTGCAGGACGACTTGACTTTGGTGTACAGTCAACTATTTATTTTTGTCGGGTTTACCAAGGGTAAACCCTACATTAGTATCACTTTTCAGTTTTTCTTTTTTCTTCTGCACATGTGTAGTTTTGATCTCCTGCCCGGAGACTGTTCTCATTTGATGCCCCTTACAGCATTCACAACAGGCCTCGCACAAGCCATGCAATTCCAGGCGCTAAGAGTAATGGAATTTCGTTGAAAGGACATGGAAAGTCAGAGGAAATATATGTACAGAGTCCGGGAAAATGAGTGGAAAAAGCTAAGTTATTCTCTGAAGTTCAGCGAAATTTATTGCGGAATAAAAATCCAAACAGCCGTGAAACGTGTTTGCTGGTGACCCTTCGCCAGATTGGAACGAGGTCAGACAGCTCATTTACATATTTTGTGTAGTCCATTGGTTGAACTAAACTCGTGACTGTTTCCCGCTGAATTAATATTCATATTCTGTGACGTGTATTGGTCGAGGTCATAATGTCGACAGCTGATTGGCTCACGCTCTTGACATCTGTACTAATTTACGTATCAGAACAGTCGCCATTTGAACTGGTCAAATTGCAGTCGCCATTGTTCGTTGGTTTGGAATTTAGCTTTGGGCTAATTTTGCCGATGCCGGGAAAATGCAAATTTAGTGAACATTGGCTGAGACTGGATGATTATAACTGTGGTTGTCCCGTCACGGTGAGAGGACAGCAACGTACACGGTGTGTCAAACAAATGTGGATCTGTCCAATATCGGCGATGGTCCTTTACGGAGCCATACAAAAATTACAGGATACACAAACTTTACACACATATTCTTGAGGTTGTTCTATAACTATATGGCACTTTATGAATTATTATTACGAATATGAATTTTAATATTTTTGAACATTTTTCAATCTTTGGTAAGCTACCTTACAACAAAAGTTATGATTCATATATAGTGCAAGATCACAAAGATGATCTTCACTTTAGATAGGGAATCGTCCTCAATGCGTTTTTGATACACACAGCTGGTGGGGCTAATTTTTGTCTAAAAAGCACCAAATTGACCATTTGAATAGATAAAGATAAAGAATAATCAAGACCTACAGACAAACACAACCAGACTTACAGTGGTTCAAACCTGCCGTATTTTGCACTTTTCGGTGCATTTACAGTCGACATTTTCTCTCCAAAATTCTCGTTGCAAAATTATGACACCTTTAACCAAAATCATATTTAGACTTATTTGTTGGTCAAAATAGCTAAAATTGGTTTTGGTTAAAGGTGTCCTATTTTTGTAACAAGAGAAAATCCGCACCGAAAAGTGCCTAAAAATACGAAAATAAGCCAACTTACCAACTTTAGTGAGCCATAAATCCGTGTTCGTGCATCTGCAGTCCTTCATTATTTCGGGTCTTATAATTCAGCATGAAGGCTGTACAAAATGGTCCATTTCATATCCCTTTGATAAAAGTGAAAGTTTGGCCCTTCAAACCGAACAGCTTGAGGACGATTCCCTATGTCAAGCGAACACCACCATTCTTCCCAAATATGGGACTAATAAACTCCTCTGATGCAAGTAAACCCGACATCAGTACTTTAAGTACTTTGATTATGTATTATTTTCCTGATCAAATGCGTTTTTATATTCAGAAATTCACTGACTTGATAGTAAATTTCAATTGATGGAACCTCTGAAATATCAGGATATGTAGGGGCAGAAATGCCATCTCCCGTCGAGGTACAAGAGCGAACAATGTTTTGACGACTTACATTACAGCAACATGAATTAAAACACATCGTGGCAGACTCTTTCGTGAATACTATGTTCAGCAAATAACTATCAAGGATCGCTTTATATTATTCCTGGATATTATGAAGAGATACGTAGCTTGAGTTGAGGTGATGAAATTGGCAATTTCGAAGATTTGGACTTTAATTCCGCCAAAGTTCATTTCTTTCAGTTTCTGTTCACAGCATTGTCAAGCCCAAGGCATCGATTTCAATCCATAAAAAATGGAGGGACAGCGCTAAGCATCCTGAGAGTTGATTTCAATTTTGATATACTACCGCGAGTTTTGTTGTTGGGCCGCCATTATCTCAACATCGGTGTGAACAGGGTGTATTTTGATGAAGAAAAACGCTCTTCCGTTTGATCCAATCACCATCAGATTATATCGAGTTTCCAGCTCAGTATCTTCTCCACATTTGGCACTGTGACCGAAAGTCCTAACTCTGCTTTGTTATTTTATTTTTGTTTGCAATGTTGATGACCAAGTGAATTAAGCCCGATTGTGGCCACCATACAGTCAAGTCAATCCAATAAGGCTGCACGAATAGCGGCAGCCTTAATAAATTACAAGATGGAATTTCTTTCTCAAGTTTAACTTGTTTCCATCGCGAAATTGATTAACACAGCGACACAAATAGACCTATATCCACGTATGTTCCTCACAGCCTAACTCGCTGACATAATCAGTCCCCATTTGAGACACCACATAAACTCGTCCACTGATATTGGCACGATGCCAACCGAAACCAGAGCATCATGCCAGTATCAGTGGACCAGTTTTTTTCAACAAATGAGAGAAAGGATGTCAAAGCTCACCGTATTTTTTCAACCTTTCATTATAATCTTTTATGATAATCAATTTGAATTGTGCAATAGAACAGAAATAATGTTTTCATAGGCGTGCTCAATGGTTATCTCGGGCACGGCTAGTTTGAGAAAGTTTATAAATTTTAGGGCAAGGGCGAATATAAAATGTAGAAAATGTCAAATCTGCGTTGTAATGTCTTAAATTAGATGTGGTCAAACCGCAGACTGGAGCGACGCAGGTTTGTTTAGAACGATTCGTTTATACCCCATCGTGTTTAGTCACATCTCTAAATTGTTGAAGCGTAAAATGTAAACATCTGCATACATGTGGGTTTATGTTCATGCGGTATTTTTGCTGCCTCAAATGACCGATTCACCATATTTTGGGAAGATCATGACACGCTGGTCTAAAGCGCAAAATTTGGCACACCCATCACTTGAGACATATAGAAAATATCAGAAAGGGTGCCCGTTGCTCTGGGCACTATGATGCTCTCTGGCTCCGAAAAGGTTATCTGAAGGGCAATATTTTTTTTCAAGGAAAAGTTAGCCTCCAAACAGCTTCGTTATTTTCATTATCCTTCAAGCTGGGAAGATGAAACTTGCCACACTGTATCATTGGTTCAAGCGCTACCCGAAAATCCAAGATGGCGGCCATGATGACATCACAGTGACATCATATTCCAAAATTAAGCCATTTTCTGAACGATTTTTCCAATTTTTTATTTGCGCAATTTTCTTCGCTGAAACTGCTTGGTAAATTAATGAATAATCATTTTATTTGAGATAAAATATTTTTGAGCACTTTTACGAAGAAAACCATATTAATTTTGAAGGAATACGACGAAAACTTTCCATTTACATACTAATGTCATCCATTTTGAATTTACTCATGATGCTCTACTCCGAGTATTATGCTCAGAATAACCTCAATATCATAAGCTATAACCGCGCTAAGTTAAAGCTCTCAACATTTGTTAGTTTTGGAGCACCAGGGAAAGATCTCTGAGAAGGGAGGGGGGTGGCTGAAACCACCTAAATCAATTAGGTTTACATAATCGCCTGTGTAAAAGGAAACAATCACCCCTGCGGCTGAGATACTAAGGCTACGTCCGAGAATCTACAGTATTCTCTGGTCTGCATGCGAGGTGGAGTGGCGTCATATGGTTCTTTTTAGTAGCCAGACGTCGTCAAGTTTTCTCCACCTCTTGCTTATCGCTCCAATTTCAATCTTTCTACTTTCAAGTTTGAGAGATGAATAGCTGAATTAACAAGTGTTACACGAGCCGGGGACTCGTGTTTAGTTCTACGCGTCTCTGTTTGTTTATTTGTGGCCGCCGTATATAGCCACACTTTTGGACGGAATGGTACAAAACTTCAAACTTTTGGCACAAACAAAAAAGAGTGTGAGGGTGAACCTGAACAGAAAAATCCCCAAAAGGGCATCTTACGCCTGTTGGAGGCCGGGACGTTTTTCTGGAAGGCCGTGAAATTACGTCAGGATAGCTAAAAGAGCGATAGGGCCATGGAAGGGACTCTGAAACCAAGAAGAAATCAAAAGGCCTTTTAACAACCAATGGGGACCGGGAACATGCAACATACAATTTACATGTTATCGCACTGGTCTATGTATTGCCATTGAATGGCCACAGCTTTGGTCGAATGTTCATGGGACTTTGTCAGGATGGCTGTGGGATTACCAAGCATTACCTGCACTAAGGATTCTCGAATCTGTCTTACCATTATTTCCTTTGTTTGTACTCATTTTGAATTTAGCATGTGCTGGGGCCCGACCTCGGGGGCAACTTGTCCACCAGCAGAATCCAGGCATACAGGAGTTTAAAATACAAGCGCCTAGTCCGTCATTCAATATTCAGCCGTCGTCCATCAAAGAATTTCCGCGTCCATAATCCAAATACCTAATTCATATAATAACATTAGCACCAAATTCAAGAGATAAATCATAGTACACATAAAACTAGGCTAATTTCCTGCAAAATAGAAGCGGTCAACAGTTTTCAATGATGCTAGCAAGACATCATGATGTTCCAAAAATATCAAATCCGTGTCGCTGATCTGTATTCTTAATCCATATGATATACGTTGTAAAGTCGTTATCTAGAGTGTGATGTATCTCAGTTACGTTTTTATTGTGACAGTTCATATGAACACTATACGAGGGTCTTAAAATACATAGGTTCATACGACCCCTAGCCCCGGGTTAAGCGGAATTAGAACGTTACGAAACGTACCGCCATAGATCTTGCACGCTACGCTCGTATTTTGCTATAAGCATGGGATATGTATCGCCAAATTTGTGAAAAACTTCGAGTGGAGGTGCTTGATGATATAGCCCTGTTTACCCTCGAGCAAAACGACTTATCTCCGATTTTTGGGATGGATTTATTCCAATTCTGTAAAACTTGGAAATGGTGGCGTACTCTGACGTTGAAGTATTACTATTGGGTTTTTTGTTCTGTAAAAGTGAACAGCCTGGATGGATCCGTGGGCCTTCAAACTTCGGGGAAAAGACGTTTCTGGCGGTGTATGTCACAGCCTAGTCCATTGTTTATCGGATTAACTGCTGCGCTGTGCGGCCTGCTTCAGTCGGGCACAAACTTGACCCCTGTTGTTGTATATGGTCGTAAATTGTCATCCTGGGGGCGGAGGGGAGGGGACGGCAAGTTAGAAGTAAGTGCCTCCCATCTTTTACAACATGGAAGGTACAGTGAGACAGTAGACGTCAGATTCGACGTGCAATAGTCAGCCGTCGTCCACAAAAGAATTTCCGCGTCAATAATCGAAGACTACGACAATTAGGGTCTTTTCACACCAGATGCAGGCGGCAAACGCGAATGAATTTTTTCTCGTCGCCCACTACGCTTTATCGCATCGGGTGTGAATTGGGGCGATATGCAAGAGGTGGGGAAAATTGACGACGTCTGGTGACTAAAAAGCAACCATATGACTCTACAGGAAAGTATTCGTCGACACCTAACATTCAGACCCAAGAATACGGTGGATTTTCGGACGTAGCCTTAGTATCTCAGCCCCGCTTTTATTGCAGTCGAGTGTCGAGTGAAACCAGCCTTAGCATCATGTATACACACGATGGTTTCCGGCCTTAGCATCATGCATACACACTATGGTTTCCTGCAAGAGAGATTTTCAATGACGACAACACGACATGTTGATCACTGAGCAGTATTCTTTATCCGGGTGAATTTCCGATCGCTGTCTTGAGTAAATTGGATCTCAGTAAAGCTTTTATCGTGCCTGTTAGTTTGAATACCATGGGCATGTAAAAGGCACGGTGTTCAAACGGTCTCCGACATCAAATATTCAACCGTTGTCCATAAAAGAATTTCACATGAATTCCACGAAAAAGCGAACACCGCTAAAAACAGCCCTTTTTCGCATAAAATTCACTCCACATTCTTTCGTACACCATATATTAGCATGCTGATTTTCTATTCGCTTCCTATGATCTCCTGGGACACGTCAATAACAGAGGAGATGTGTTTTAATCGCGAAATATTTTTCCCGCAATTTTTGAACCTGAACAACTCAAGAAATTCGAAATTGTCAGAGAAGAAAAGTTGCATTTTACTGAAAACTATACTATTTTGTAGAAAAGATATGCAAGGGCGTAGGCAACGGGGAGCTTGGGGGGGCTTGAGCCCCCCCAAATTTTGACGGCCGGCAAAAAAAAAAAAGAACAAAACAAACAAACAAACGAAAAAAAAGAAAGAAAGAAAGAAAAAGAAACCTAACATAGCATATAAGATCACGTATCTTATTCAATTATTACAGGAGAAGTAAACTTATCACCGCCAGTGCATACCATTAGGCCTAAAATAAGATTGCAATTGATCAGTGATCAAAGCCATAGATTGACGATTTCGGGCTCCAATCGAGAATGGAATAGTGTGCTCCAAATCCAATCAAATGCCGCCTATTTGGACGAAAAACATCAAAACTTCCGATGAGGAGAATTTTTCGTAACTTTTTCACTATAAACTTATTTTGTTTTTCAATTGAGATCCCAGTACTTCTTTATTCACAAACAAGAGATATACCCTAGAAATAAACCTACTGTCTTTCCCAGATAATAAATCCCAGACGTTTTTGGTGATATTTCGGAGAAAATTTATCGTACAACATTGAAACTTCACACAGTATATAAACTAAAAAGCCCGAATTGTATTTCTGTCTTTCATTAAAATTTGTTGAGAACTGACCAAAGTCACCGATACCTACCATGTTATTTTGGGGCCACGATAACTTTGATCTGCCATTGTTAAAACATGCGAGCTTGACGTAAAAAGTCAAAAATATCTCACAAATTTCCCATCTAATTTTTGTTTTCGCGATTTATTGAGAACTACTGGAGGGGAATAAATTTAGTATTTTTTTTTTATCTACTGTGTGAAGTTTCAATGTTGTCAGATAAATTGTCCCAGAAATATCGTCGGAAACGTCCGAGACGAAACGTGCTCAGACACGCGCAGCTATCGGGGCACGATAGTAAATAAGTATTATCTAAGGATTAACTTGAATTATAGTGCAAACCTGAGACTGAATGATCACTTCAGCTTGTATATCATTGCAGTGATCGTCTTTGTTATGAGACATTTTGGGATAAATCAAAGTTCAGTTGTTACAACGTTATACTACTCAGATGCTCCCAGAGAGTGCCAATTTACCATCAAGTTTCAAAAAAAAATCTTAAGCTGCGAGGGGGGATACCCCCCTCTCAGACTCTCCCCCTCTCAAGCCCCCCCAAATCTGACAACTTGTCTACGCCCTTGATATGCATGTGACGGGAACTGTATACCTTGGTAAAAATAAGAGTTTTAATTTTATAAGTAGAAGTGATAAATTCACCCTAGGAATTTTTTTTTTTGGAGAAAATGTGTAATTAATAAAGCTCTTTTACCGAAAAGATTTAAAAAGCGCACTGGTGATTCCGTCACGATTTTTTGGTGATTCCTTCAAGGACTAGATTTAACCCCTCTGATGATCCAATCGCGCTTTTCTCACAAGGAAAAAAATCTAATCATCCTTGGGTACTGTATGTTAGTAAGAGATGTCACATAAGAATAATCAGATTGAAACAGAGCAGCAAACAAATAGAGAAGCAACACTAGTCAAGAGTCATGTCCGTTGCAGGTGATTCCGTCACGAATATTTCGAGGAATGATTTACCGAAAATCCTGGATCACCTGTAGATTTTTCATGGATCCGTAAACAGATGTCATATAGAGTAGCAAACCAAACATAAAACTACATGGGTATGACAACGGAACCACGAGTACATGGCTTTGAATAAAAAAAAGTCTTCCCAACGGTGATTCCGTCACGGTGGAATTCATGTTCAGCGTTAATGATTGAAAGACCTATTTCGTATAACAGTTAGCACCAATCCCAAATGTGTACGAAATAAATATAATAAAAACACAAGAGGGTTTCTTACAACAGAGAACCGATCAACAAGATTCATTATTGTAGTTATTAGAGTGTCTCCCTATATAAATTATAATGAGATAAAACTGCATATTCCCCGGTCACGTGGGTGTATATTGCCCGCTGAAACTGCATATTCCATCCTCATGGAATATACACTAAAGGGAGATAATTACAACAGAGATCGCCCCGTTCTCTCGATCACGGAGTTGTTCGTCGAGTTGAGTTTAGCTGCAGAATACAGCAGAAATAAATATTTCCCCCATCTAATTGTAGGTAGAATCGTACCCAAACACATTATTGGAATAAGAACAAGCGTCATCGAACAACTATACGTGTGTTGCGAGATTTACACGATAGTAGTGAGACAGCTCCGAATCAGTGGAATCTCGTGCATGATACATTATGTTGCAGGCGATTGCACACTAGACACAACCAAATCAGAAGGATTGCGCTCTTGCAAAATAAAACATAACAAAAATATTTTGCTCGAGGTATAATAGATTAGCACAGAGTTAAGTTGATAAATATAATAATGAAATTATTGTCTTGTTGTGAGGGGAATATGCAGTTTTGTTGTCCCTCGGATGTGCATATTGCCCTCGCCTGCGGATCGGGCAATATGCACATGCTCGGGGCAATAACAGGTCAATATTTTCATAATAATATGAACAGTACATGGTGATGTTCTTTACATAAAATCCTATTCAATGACCATTATTCTGCTTCAGTTCACTTTCTGTAATAATGTGGCGTTGATTGAATCGTCACATCTTGCACAGGATCTAGCAAATGCCTACCCGGCTAGAAAATTGCTGTCCAGAAATGAGTAGTTCACTATGTAAAACATGAAATTGTCTGATTCATCAAAGAGTAGACGTGATAGGAAACTCTTTACATCTTTGTATCTATATACAGATCCAATTATAATGTTCCATCTGGGCTATCTGTAGTTTCCTTCATACCCAGTGAAGGGGGTATATATTCTTTACAGCGTTGCTAATATATGGCGTACTCAATTCTAGGAGATCGTCTGTACAGAGAGAGATCAGAAGCGACGTAGTGTAAAAGAAAGATTAACATTATATGTTCTTCTGTGTCGACGTATGCTGAAGACATTAACACAGCCAAACATTTGTTTTCTATTTCGATGTTTTGTTTTTCTGTTTTCAGTTCTCCAAGGTGTATATTATAATTCCTCTATTCACGAATTATTAATTACCGTACTATAGTACACCTTAAGTATAGCTATCCCGTTAGAGGCAGTTTTTGCACCCCGTGGCAATTTGTCTTCTGTATCAACAAATATACAGGATAACCATAATAAACTATATATTTTATGAAAACGTACATCGTAGGGATTTCAACTATATGATTTGTATAACCGACACTGCTACTGTGTAGAAAATACGTCAATTTAAAAAAAATTCAAATGAAACCAATAGTGTCTATTTTTATTGAAATTGCACGAAAACTGTTGATCTTGTTTCGACTTTGATGGTATACCTTGACAGGAGACAACTCGAACTAGTAAACTTCATCTCATTTTTCAACATTTTTGCCTGGTTTTGTTTTTACAGCTATTTTACTCAAATAAATTGAAAAAACCTAATATTTTACGATCACTGGTCTTAAAAGTTGAATAATTAAAAATCTAAGCCGAACTTACAAAAAGTGAGATCACCTTATAAGTATCAAGCATGCCAAATTTCAAAAGCGTAGCATGGATTCTTTTCGAGAAATGACCGTTTAAATCTCGGATTTTGTAAAAAAAAAAATGAAAGGCTAGAAATCGGGCAAAATGTGTCCAGCTATACATCTGATGAATTAATCCTAACGTTTTGCTTGAATTCTATTGTCGAATACATTTTTAATCTGTCTTATGGGACCTGCTCGAATTCCTGTTTATTCTGTATAACTATTACACTAAGTTTATTCATCAAGGTGGTTTAAAATCCAATTTAAACTTTAAAAATTTGCTAAAACTTGTTCAGCTGAGAAATGTTCACACCTGTGCTGATCACTTCACGGCGGGTGTCTGAGCGAAGTATCATTGCGTTGAGTACACTTTTATATGTATATATTATAATTAGAAACAAAAATACGGATGTTTGCATGGTTTTGATCAGATGGGAGTGGATTAATGTAAATGAGTAGGACTTCTAGATAATTAGCTTACCAAAATACTGCGGTAATGAGTTTTGGAAAGGGAAATTTAACAGTAGCCAAGCCCAAACTGCTGTTCTATCCTTACGACAGAGTATTGGGGTGGCCAGTTCCTGGGAGTCAATTAACAATACAATTAAGGACTTACAATAGGCAGTCGTGTGAAAGACTAATCTCTTCCCAGCTGGATATCGGACCACTTGTAAGACAATCTGTTTAATTTTTCCAGTACCCCAAAACTAAATTTTTAATCCTATTATTGAAGCACTTCCAATTAGAATGGAAGGATGACGGAACCACTGAGAAAACTTTGACCGGAAAAAATGTTAGTTTTTTCTTGGCTGGGACCTGTCTAAAATATCAGACGAAATAGTGAATATTTGAATGAAGAAATAAAGAAAAATGACCAATTTTGACCCTCTAACGGGATAGCTATCATTAAACATTGCATTGATCAAAGTAGTCTTCTGTTCCATGACCTATTTGGGAAACCTAGGTATACTAATTCAGCCTCGAGCAAGTTGTAGGAACTTTCTGTTATTACCCACGTGCTTACAATATCGCTTACAACAATGTCTCCAAAAGTCTCCGCGAGTCGATGAATGACAAATGGTAAGCATCGAATCTCCAACACACCCTAAAAATCAATTGGATTCCATATAGAAACAAAGGTTTTTGTGTTCCGTCCGGTAGGCCTACACATTTCGCCCTTATATTAACAGACTATGCTTTGACATCTGACTTTAATTTTACTTCATTCATCAATGTCTTCTTGTGTCTATCTGATTACAGGCTACACGATAAAGAATGCCGAAACACAGAATTGGTGTGACTGGGGCAGGTGTCATAGGACTGTCGTCTGCTGTTCAAATTCTAGAAAATGTCCCTGATGTAGAAGTCACAGTAATGGCGGACCAGTTTTCACCGAACACAACTGGCGATAATTCCGCTGGGTTCTGCGGGCCATTCTTTATTAATGAAACAGCCGTGAGGTATTCCTACAATAATTTTTTTCCAAATTTGCCATATCTGTTGCTAATATTTTGACTGAATGATGCTAGTAATTTGCTAGGCAGCGGCACCATGCAGACTTCTTATCTCAGGGAGTGGTCCAAGATAACATTCAACCATCTAACAAAACTGGCGCGATCAGAATTGGCTGGGAAACTTGTAGCACAGTTTTGCTCTGGATACCAACTGGGGGTCTCGGTGAGCGAACACTTAGATTTTGTTACAGAGATCGCTTAACCCTACCGGGCCTGGGGGCGGGGGAGGCTACCAAACTTTCTGCGCTATCTCCGGAACGACAGAAAATGGAGAGCTGAAACTCCGTGACTTTATGGTTTATCATATTGGGGTCATTTTGAGCCTATTTGCATAACCTTCGGAACAGAGGATCATGGCTACATTCAAGATGATGATGGTTTCGTCATATTTCTCCAAAATTTCTGCTTTCCGCGATGAAAAGTGGGCAAAAACTATTTAATTTCACATCAAATTAATATTTACTAATTTATAATGCAGTTTTTGTGGAGAAATTGCATTAATAAAAAAATCAGAAAAATTTGACCGAAAAATTAACCAAAAAATGTCGTTTTGGAAAAGTCACTGGGACGTCATCAAAGCGGCCATCTTGGATTTTTTTCCCCCCATTTTCTGATAAAGCATGACCCAAGGGTACAGTGTGGTAAGTTTCAGCTCCCTAGCTCTAGGAGTAAGACAAATCATTGGGGGGGGGGGGCATTTCGGCCACCCCAGGCCTGGACAGGTCCCAAAAAGCCCAAGCCAGATAGGGTTAAATCTATCCGTCGTAATTCATTCTCTCAACAGGTCTCCATAAAGTTAAGAATACATATACGCAGAGAGTTATTAATATGATAGTCAGAATAGGATAATCCCAGCTAAAACATAGGCCTAGCCTACTATAGTATCGGTGTATACATGTAGTTCAAATCCATATCAGCGGCAGCAACGGAGGTACGGCCCGATATTTTAACGTGTTCATGTTCTATGTTTTGACCTAGGTCGGACATTCAAATATGACAATAAAACAATCCCCTTCATAGTTTGGTTCAGAGTTCAAGCATATCAAGCGGAAATGCTGGAGAGCGACGAATTTTGCAGAAAGTTCAGTGTATATTCCAGATTGTTGGTCGATACTTCATGTAAGGGAGCACGAGAGAAGAAGCATAGTTCAACAGGGTAGAGATATGATTTCTGAATTCTTTATGCATGAGCTTGACATCGTAGAACAGTTTTGTGCCATTTTTGTCCCACTATCTTACAATGACACAAACTGTGACAACATTATACACCACATCGTTAAAGGAATACTTCATTGGGAATTCATTTGATTGTTCTACATCCCCTATACACTAAGCACATGACAGAGGCTTTGCATTGTTCTACACTACCTTGTCACTGACAGCGGCTTTTCGGTCTTATACACTACCTTGTCGGTAGTGACATAATCCTTTCATTGGTAGCTGTTTAGCGGTTCTCTGCATACGAAATCATCCAGTCTTCTTTCTTATGTTCAACACTACATTGTGAGAGACGGCGGCTTTGCGCTCTTCTACACTACCTTGTCATTGACAGCGGCTTTGCGGTCTTCTACACTACCTTGTCAGTGACAGCGGCTTTGCGCTCTTCTACACTACGTTGTCAGTGACAGCGACTTTGCGGTCTTCTGCATTATCCTTTCATTGATAGCGGCTTAGCGGTTCTCTGCATATGGAATCATCCAGTCATCTTTCAGCTGCTTAGAGGTCTTCTACACTATCTTGTCATTGACAGCGGCTTTGTGGTCTTCTACACTACCTTGTCAGTGACTGTGGCTTTGCGGTCTTCTACACTACCTTGTCAGTGACAGCGGCTTTGCGGTCTTGTAGACTACGTTGTGAGTAACAGTGGCTTTGCGGTCTTCTGCATAATCCTTTAACTGATAGCGGCTTAGCGGTTCTCTGGATACGGAATCATCCAGACCACTTTACTTACTAAAACCAACTGCGCATGCGCAGATTGACGGGACTTACATTTAAAAACACGCCATTCTGACTCTACTCCACACAAGCTTCACTTTGACACCTTCCACGACCCATTCGGACCCATAGCGGTCCATCTCTACCCCAAACACACACCCACATACCCCCCAAAATGCCTGTTTTCTATACTACGGGCCAGACTGCGCATGCGCAGAATATTGAAAACGGACGAACTATTAGTCCAGTCGGATGCTCCATAGGATCATTAGGGGCTCACCTAGACCCCAACACGTCCACCCCGTATGCCCCTATACCCCATAACCATGCAGTATAGGCCTATGGGCTTACCCAGGCCTCGGTGAACTTTTTCCAAAAATTTCACCGTTTCGCTTCGAAACCCTTCCCATCGTGTACTAAATGACGAGACGTGAATAACAAATCCAAACAACCCGCGTCACAATGAACGTATGTGAATTTCCCAGGTTGAACCTATACTCCCATATAGCCAGTATAGAGCTATATGGGCCTATCCACACCTACCCGGTACTTTTCGAAAAATTTCACCGTTTCGCTTCGAAACCCTTCCCATCGTGTTCTAAATGACGAGACGTGAAAAACAAATCCAAACAACCCATATCACAATGAACTGTGTGTGAATTCCCCAGGTTGAACCTATACCCCCATATAGCCAGTATATGGGACTATATGGGCTATATGGTACTTTTCCAAAAATTTCACCGTTGCGCTCCGAGACCCTTCCCATCGTGTTCTAAATGACGAGACGTGAAAAACAAATCCAAACAACCCATATTACAATGAACGTGTGTGAATTTCCCAGGTTGAACCTATACCCCCATATAGCCAGTATATGGGACTATATGGGCTATATGGTA
Source organism: Hanleya hanleyi (assembly GCA_036873755.1). NCBI lineage: Eukaryota > Metazoa > Mollusca > Polyplacophora > Lepidopleurida > Hanleyidae > Hanleya > Hanleya hanleyi. Next base: position 165,640 of record JAVTVY010043607.1, on the reverse strand, counting down.
CTTTTCCAAAAATTTCACCGTTGCGATCCGAGATCCTTCCCGTCGTGTTCTACATGACGAGACGTGAAAAACAAATCCAAACAACCCATATCACAATGAACGTGTGTGAATTTCCCAGGTTGAACCTATACCCCCATATAGCCAGTATGGAGCTATATGAGCCTATATACAGACCTCGGTGACTTTTCCCAAAACTTTCACCGATTCGCTCCAGGACCTCTCCCATTGTGTTTTTCTCGGCGAGACGAGAAAAACGAGACCCCACAACCCATAGTAACACCCACAAAAAAATTGACCACCCCTCCCCCCATATAGCCAGTGTGAGCCTATATACAGACCTCGGTGACTTTTCCCCAAAATTTCACCGATTCGCTCCGGGACCTCTCCCATTGTGTTTTTCTCGGCGAGACGAGAAAAACGAGACCCCACAACCCATAGGTTCAATCGTTTTTTCTCATTTTTTCTCTCGGTATCCTCGCGACTGATTCACGAATGATCGTTTTTCAATCGAGAAAATTGAAGAAAAATCGCGACTGAAGAAAAAACAAATAATGGAAACGATCCCTAAGATCACAACTGTACATGTTTTTTCCCACCTGTAGATATGTGGATACCTTGTCACTTTTTATACCCCTGTACATAGTTGAGGGTATACTGGATTCCGACTGTCTGTCCGTCCGTGTGTCAGTGTATCCATCCATTCCTCTGTCTGAGTTGTGGCTTGGGTTTGCTTTTCGCATGCCATAACTCACTGCTTTTTATCCAACTTCTACACCCATAAAAACATCTTGGTCTAGACTGTTAAGGGGCTGAGGAGTTGTAGCACCGCTGGTGCCTCATGTTTTTAAATGACGTCACTATGACGTCATCAAAGCGGCCATCCTGGACTTTTTCTGGTAGAGCTTGACCCAAGGATATAGTGTGTTAAGTTTCAGTCCCCTAGTTCAATGGGTAGGAAAAATAATTAGGAGGGCCATTTCGTCCGGCCTGGATAGGTCTCAAACAGCCCAGGACAGATAGGGTTAACGAGTCCTGCCGACTTGTATGGTCAAGTGCTGGAGTCTGAACACTTCTGTGCACTGGCAAATAAGATAGAGCTGGTGACAGAGGATAACGTTATAATCGCTCCGGTTTGCACTTTAGTACATCACAAACTATTGCTTTAAGCAATCTTGCCCGTCCCTTTAACCGTCACCCATATCAATCCATCTTACATCTCAACAGTATGCGTTGTCCCTAGACGAACACCTATGTTGGTAGTAGCAAGTATGATTTTTGACGGAAAACGCATCCTATTCTGTTACAGTGCTGTTACACTCAGTATCATTGGTGCTAATTTGAGTCACAATTGAAGCAAAATATTTCGAACCCAGCGCCAGCCCGAATGTTCAGATACAACCCAAAATCAGTGGGAAGATATTAAATTGCTAACCTCATAGCTTGGCACTCCCTTGAACCTTTGTGAAATCTTTATATTCGATTTGAAGTCAATGACACTTTGGTCAAATCTGAACAATATAATTATATAGGAAGGAAAGCTATTATTATCTATTATCACACTCTTAAAACGCTAATGATAGATTTAACATCTGAAGTGTTGGAGGAGGGAAAGCATTTAGAAAGTGTTGTATTTATCACATATAAATGTTAAATGCAACATTTTAAGCTGTTGTAGCCAACACTTAAAAGTGGTTAATACAACACTTAAAATACGCTCATACTATTCAGCTTGTATTATTGACGTCCCTACTCTCCTTGTTCCCCCCGCTGATTCACATCGCCAAGTTCGCGACTCTTGGCCGTAAGGGAGCGCTTTATCTGGTTACCCAATCGCCCATTCGCGACTGCTCGGCTTATTCCGTGAAGTCATAATACCTCGCGTATTAATGGTATAAGGGTTTTACAGCTCTCAGCTGTAAACCGTGATCCGCCGCACGTGAGGCACATCACATGCTGTAGGATGTGTTTCCCCTCACATAGTCCACATTGTATTTCTCTGTTATCGGGAGATGAAATATATATCCAAATGAAATGAACATTCCCTTGATTCTACCCGGCAAGAATCTCTTCTAATTTGAGGTGTTTCTCTCGGTTTTTCCTCTTGAGCTAATCTCCATCAGTGCCCATGGTAACGGAAGTCATACAGCTGACATGCGCTGTTCGGAGTTTCCGCGTGATATTATTCTTTCAACATGGATGTCAATATGGATTCCTAGCAGTACGGGACGAGGTTCTAATGTCCTACATTGTCCGAGATCGTGTCGAGTGCCAATCGCCGTGCCGTTATAGCTCGGAGATAACCAGATTCCTCATACCAACCACGATTGGCTAACTCGCTCACGTGATCGAAATTACGTCATGCCTTCATGATAGCGAGATCACGACTCTCACGCCCTCTTACCGCATCTCTCAAAGGAACTTTTCCACGTCTTTATTAAGTCAACATTAAATTCAAAATCTGAAACAATTGAACGGTGCTTTTACGTTACCATTCTAGGCAGCTTGATCTCCTTATATACTCATGACGATAAAGCGTGGTCTTATCAGTGGGATATTAACAACATTTACAGGGATTAATTTGTTAATTATTTGAAGGTATCGGTGAACAAATGTTCGCAATCAGTTGACGAACCTTACTAAACAATGGAGGAAGTTATCCAAAAATCTGTTCACACTTTATTGTTAGTTTTGCTGTTAACGACATATGAACGAGGGAGACAACTCATATTGCTGTAATTCACAGTTGATTGTGAACAAATAGTTCACTAGTTTCTCGCGTTTTCCCACACAGTTATCACTCATCAGATGTCATATAAGCTGGGTAATTTATTACTGTTACCGAAAGACTAATCTTGGCAGCTTAGCGTCGTCATTTCATGGAAACATTTAATGGTGACTGGCCGAAAGACCTCCCACCCACTGAGAGAAAAGGTGTCGTATGCCCGGATGTTGGTTGCCGTGACACAAAGCCGATCAAAGACTCTTCCTTAAGAGTGATATTCATTGGTCATTGGTGGTTGACCTGTGCAGACGGCCCCCTTACGGCCAAGAGGCGCGAAATATGCGAGGTGAATCAGCGGGGCGGGGGGGTGACAAGGAGAGTAGGGACGTCAGTGATACAAGCTGTTTATCAGCGTACACTTAAAAGTGGCGAATACAACACTTTCTAAGTGCTTTCCCTCCTCCAACACTTTAGATGTTAAATCTAACTTTAGAGTTTTAAGAGTGCAGGAAAATAAGCTTTAGATACACAACGTTTGATGCAAGCACGGTAAGAAGAGACCACGCGATGTACAATTTCGTAATGATCTATAGAATCATTTCCGAAATATCCGTAACAATATCTCCAAGAGGATTGTTAAGCAATTCTCAAAAGTTATTTTCGAGATAATCTCTAAATAAACTGGAATCTCAGGTACAAAAAGACAGAAATGTTTGAATATTTGTCAGGTTGAAAATCTTTGATTATCGTGTATCTGCTACCAGTATATCGTATAATAATAGATTTCAGAATTTCTGCTTAGAATGTATATGATGTGTTTGGAATATACGTAAAAGCGAAGGAGCGGCCTACAAATGAAGCTGCTTTCCTTTCAGCGATTATTCTTGTGGCAATTTAAGAAAAACACAACATTATCAATAAACATCTAGAAGCATATCCTCATCAAAGCTAATTCTGAGAATTTGAATGATCTAAGAAAGTCATCCGCTTAATTTTGAACTTTTTCCGTCGTAATGTGGAGATGGTCCCCAAGTTTATGACTATGTGCAGGATACATATATAACGAACTGTTGTAACGAATCTTCTTTCAGACCAGGTTTCATATGTATCATTCCGACACCAGCAGTTAGAAATTCAATTGAAGAAACTGAAACTGGATATATTATATAAGTTTTATACTATTGACAGTATAGTATACCATTCTGTGGTGTAATAATTATCAGGAGGCATTCCTCAGTATGTTTAGACAATTGTCATACCAAAGCTGCCCAAAGGTATCAAACGGAACGCTTGAAGTAGCAGTGAAATGTCAGGAACAAATATATACACATTTTGGTGAAAAATGTTCAATTACAACATATATAATTAAGGGTAGTGGGAAGAGGTGCCGACATACTGGCAGAGCCACATGACTTCACAGCATAGTCTTCTGGTTAACCTATTCTAAAGCACATGCCAAGAATCTAACGATTCGTGATATGTGTTGTATCATAGGTACGCTTTTATTGTATCTGTTCATGTGGCAACTTAGATGACATGACCACACGGCTCTTAGCACCGGCATAAGCGGTATTAGATACAAATCTAGAGAGCTATGATGGAGATGCTCTGACAACTCGTTTATTGTTAATTGGTGAGCTGTGTCGCTGTAACAACTCGTACACTGGGGATTGGTGGGCTGTATCATCGTCAGATGAAAATGACGACATTTAACACAAAAGACTAGCATGTAAGGTTCGATGTCGACCCAGCATCAGCTTCCCACAAATGCCAACATATATCAAAGACCAAAAGGTCTGTACAGGGGGCGGGCCTCGGGGACGATACGTCCACCAGCAGAATCTCGCCATATACAGGTAAAAATTACAACATATATAAGGGAAGTAGGAAGTTAACCTATTCTGAAGAGGTGCCGACATACTGACAGAGCCACATGGCTTCACAGTATTGTCTTCTGGTTAACCTATTCTGAAGCACATACCAAGAATCTAACGATTCGTGATATGTGTTGTATCTCAGGTACGCTTTTATTGTACCTGTTCATGTGGCAACTTGGATGACATGACCACACGGCTCTTAGCACCGGCATAAGCGGTATTAGATACAAATCTAGAGAGCTATGATAGAAATGCTCTGACCACTCGTTTATTGGTAATTGGTGAGCTGTGTCGCTGTAACAACTCGTACACTGGGGATTGGTGGGCTGTATCATCGTCAGATGAAAATGACGACATTTAACACAAAAGACTAGCCTGTAAGGCTCGATGTTGACCCAGCATCAACTTCCCACAAATGCCAACATATATCAAAGACTAAAAGGTCTGTACAGGGAGCGAGCCTCGGGGACGAAACGTCCACCAGCAGAATCTCGCCATATACAGGTAAAAATTACAACATATCTAAGGGAAGTAGGAAGAGGTGCCGACATACTGACAGAGCCACATGGCTTCACAGTATAGTCTTCTGGTTAACGTATTCTGAAGCACATACTAAGAATCTAACGATTCGTGATATGTGTTGTATCTCAGGTACGCTTTTATTGTACCTGTTCATGTGGCAACTTGGATGACATGACCACGCGGCTCTTAGCACCGGCATAAGCGGTATTAGATACAAATCTAGGGAGCTATGATGGAAATGCTCTGACAACTCGGTTATTGGTAATTGGTGAGCTGTGTCGCTGTAACAACTCGTGCACTGGGAATTGGTGGGCTGTATCATCGTCAGATGAAAATGACGACATTTAACACAAAAGACTAGTCTGTAAGGCTCGATGTCGACCCAGCATCAACATCCCGCAAATGCCAACATATATCAAAGACCAAAAGGTCTGTACAGGGGGCGGGCCTCGGGGACGAAACGTCCACCAACAAAATCTCGCCATATACAGGTAAAAATTACAACATATATAAGGGAAGTACGAAGAGGTGCCGACATACTGACAGAGCCACATGGCTTCACAGTATAGTCTTCTGGTTAACCTATCCTAAAGCACATACCAAGAATCTAACGATTCGTGATATATGTTGTATCTCAGGTACGCTTTTATTGTACCTGTTCATGTGGCAACTTGGATGACATGACCACACGGCTCTTAGCACCGGCATAAGCGGTATTAGATACAAATCTAGAGAGCTATGATGGAAATGCTCTGACAACTCGTTTATTGGTAATTGGTGAGCTGTGTCGCTGTAACAACTCGTACACTGGGGATTGGTGGGCTGTATCATCGTCAGATGAAAATGACGACATTTAACACAAAAGACTAGCCTGTAAGGCTCGATGTCGACCCAGCATCAACTTCCCACAAATGCCAACATATATCAAAGACTAAAAGGTCTGTACAGGGAGCGGGCCTCGGGGACGAAACGTCCACCAGCAGAATCTCGCCATATACAGGTAAAAATTACAACATATATAAGGGAAGTAGGAAGAGGTGCCGACATACTGACAGAGCCACATGGCTTCACAGTATAGTCTTCTGGTTAACGTATTCTGAAGCACATACTAAGAATCTAACGATTCGTGATATGTGTTGTATCTCAGGTACGCTTTTATTGTACCTGTTCATGTGGCAACTTGGATGACATGACCACACGTCCCTTAACACCGGCATAAGCGGTATTAGATACAAATCTAGGGAGCTATGATGGAAATGCTCTGACAACTCGTTTATTGGTAATTGGTGAGCTGTGTCGTTGTAACAACTCGTGCACTGGGAATTGGTGGGCTGTATCATCGTCAGATGAAAATGACGACATTTAACACAAAAGACTAGTCTGTAAGGCTCGATGTCGACCCAGCATCAACATCCCGCAAATGCCAACATATATCAAAGACCAAAAGGTCTGTACAGGGGGCGGGCCTCGGGCACGAAACGTCCACCAACAAAATCTCGCCATATACAGGTAAAAATTACAACATATATAAGGGAAGTACGAAGAGGTGCCGACATACTGACAGAGCCACATGGCTTCACAGTATAGTCTTCTGGTTAACCTATCCTAAAGCACATACCAAGAATCTAACGATTCGTGATATATGTTGTATCTCAGGTACGCTTTTATTGTACCTGTTCATGTGGCAACTTGGATGACATGACCACACGGCTCTTAGCACCGGCATAAGCGGTATTAGATACAAATCTAGAGAGCTATGATGGAAATGCCCTGACAACTCGTTTATTGGTAATTGGTGAGCTGTGTCGCTGTAACAACTCGTACACTGGGGATTGGTGGGCTGTATCATCGTCAGATGAAAATGACGACATTTAACACAAAAGACTAGCCTATAAGGCTCGATGTCGACCCAGCATCAACTTCCCACAAATGCCAACATATATCAAAGACCAAAAGGTCTGTACAGGAGGCGGACCTCGAGGACGAAACGTCCACCAGCAGAATCTCGCCATATACAGGTAAAAATTACAACATATATAAGGGAAGTAGGAAGAGGTGCCGACATACTGACAGAGCCACACTAGCATGGCTTCACAGTATAGTCTTCTGGTTAACCTATTCTGAAGCACATACCAAGAATCTAGCGATTCGTGATATGTGTTGTATCTCAGGTACGCTTTTATTATACCTGTTCATGTGGCAACTTGAATGACATGACCACACGGCCCCTAGCACCGGCATAATCGGTATTAGATACAAATCTAGAGAACTATGATGGAAATGCTCTCACAACTCGTATATTGGTAATTGGTCAGCTGTGTCGCTGTGACAAATCGTACACTGGGGATTGGTGAGCTGTATCGTCGTCAGATGAAAATGACGGCATTTAACACAAAAGAATAGTCTTTTTTTGCTAGGTATGTCTAGCATACATTCCATTGCTGTCTACATGCGCGCCGTCTCTAGTGCCCTCGAGTTCACCGTGAGAAATCCGACAGTCAGATTTTGTAAACTGCGATATTAAGTTGGACATAACATCTAACGTTTGCCCTGTGGAGTCATATATAAGACTAAAAACGAAATTTACGGATAGATCGTCTGGCTGTTTCAGTATGAGGATAATAGGATTGGGTGAAGTGTCATATATCTGCCTACGGCATGGTGCTTCGACGAGGCAGTTCTACAGCATGATGAAATTGGGTCGGCTGTGTTGCAAGTAGGTACAGTGTCGTGACATGACTAACAAATTATTAAAAGCGACGTTACATCCCTTTCAATCACCCCCTAAATACCATTGCCAAACATAACGCGACATGAACGAGTCAATGGCAGTTTGTTTCATATCGAGAAGGATTCCACCTTCAGTTTCTTCTCGCGCCCAAGCAAACGTGACCAGACAAACATGGTATGTTGTGTTTATACCACGCCAAGTTTGTTGTAGACGCTTGAAGTTGAGCCAACACAGACAAATCTCGCACACCATTTGTAATTAGCCAGTGAGTTTTCCATATCGCCGCTTTGTGGAGAGATTTTCGTAACCATGCATACCATCTCATTTTAATGAGGCTGATCTGGTATTTCAGGTTGCTCGGGGAGACTCACGTTGTGTACGTCTTACATGCTGTGTATAATTTCAATATAATAATTGTTATTTGTCAAAATTCATCACATTTTGCCTATGATATTGATAAGGTAGAATGACACTGTTCATATCATGATATGGATTTCTGCCGTTACGCGCTGTCTTGAAATAGAATATCTGTGGTTTCCCATTGAGGAAGTCTGTGGTATCGCCCAGCAAAGTTTGCGCTCTTTGCTCTCCCAATAGCTTTTTCCTCGATTTAGTGGATATTGCTACTTATTAACCTTACAATTATGCCCCCTTACCAAACTTATTTCATTATCCAGGCAACACAGAAATTTAAGAGCTGACGCTCTGTGACGGTATAGCCTATTATTTTGGGGTCTTTTGGGGCCTATTTGTATACAAATCAGAGCACATATGCAAATTCCAAATGGCGGACATGTGAGGTACCAAAAATATGTTCGTATTTTTTGCTTCAAAATTGTTGCAGCTTTTTTGCGGGGCTAAAACTGTGCAAAAACTAGTGTATTTTACATTGGATGAATATTTCCTAATTAACTATCTAGTTTCTTTGGGAAAATCGCATAAATTAAAATCGGGAAATCGAAATGTGAATGTCATATTATCTTAGTAAATTATGGTCCGGACAATGGTTTATGAGGATAACTAGTTTTATTACACCGGTGTGATAGAAACGGTGGTCCCCAGAGACCAGTGTCCGCTCTCCTATATGTTTTACCTAGGGCGGCCTGATATCCAAGTGACCCTTTTCAGATGTCATTGTCCGGGCTGGGTTAAATCATAGCAAGCGGACACTCATATCCGAGGGACCACCGTTTCTTCCACGCCGGTACCGATAAAGGGATAGAGATTCTGAGTTTACTTTCTGTCACGGGATAAATTATTTGGACGGCAAGGAAAGACTCAACTCAAGGAAAGTCTGTCCATTTTAATTAGTCGTCTACTTTGGAGCTTGTCAAAAATCAATAGTTAACTCTGCATACATTTTCTTTTTTGCAGCTTGTAGAACAAACTGAACTTCACAAAATGCCTATAATTTTTCCGTGATATCGATAATATATCACGCTTGAAACAACTTTTCAATTATCTCCATATAAAACTCCAATACACTTGTTTCATTTACCGGGCCTCAATTACATAGGGAGACGTCATAATGTATTCATGCTCACTGGCACAAAGATCATTGATGCCGTATAAAGTAATAACAGGCGGTCCGTGGGTGTGTCGCTTATATCCCATGCCCAGTGAAAATGCCCAATGATAAACCGCACACACCTCTATGACCGTAAACGGCATTGTTGACCTTTGTGCTAGACAACACGAATATATTATGACGTCTCCCTATGTAATTGAGTCCCGGTACATAAAACAGATGTACTGGAGTTTAATATGGAGAGAATTACAAAGTTATTTCAAGAGTGATATGTTATCGATATCACAGAGAAATGGTAGTCATTTTGTAGAGTTTTGTTTGTTCTACACGATGCAAAAAAGAAAATTAATGCAGAGTTAACTGCTGATTATTGACAAGCTCCAAAGTAGACGACTAATTAAAATGGACAGACTATAGGAGTTAGTGGACAATCGTTACACTGAGTTTATTCTGGACCTGAATAGTAATGAACAATCGGGTAGATGGTTAGCAGTCCGACCACGATTACACCCAATAGGCGAATACATGTCAGTCTAACATCAATTCAGCTTCGGTCAATTAGGTAATAATGTCCACAATAGTTCTCAATAATCCTAGAATTTACAATATTCCCCGAAAAACAATGATATTCAATCCCGAATTGCTCCATTTTACATACCATTTTGGATGAGGTGTATTGAGTTGAGCTGCTAAATCATTACATTGTGCTATAGCGTCGCTCTAGGACCAAAGTGAACTCACAAGGGGCGAAGGTACAATGTAATACAGGCCAGCATCTGCCACCTAATGATTTCATGAAGAAATTTAAAGGCGTTCTGTCAAGCATAATGTCTTCATTATGCAACAGATTAGCCACTAAGGGTAGTTAAAATCTGATTGTTTCCTGAATAGCTGTCTAGACAGTCTCATAAACTCTTACGCGTAGGAACATAGGTCTCTAACACAAACGTACCGCACTCAGTCCTTGCATTGTATGATGCGATTATTTTCCAAAGAGGACTCAAGGGGCGAATATATCGTGGGGAGAGAGAGATTGCTTCGACCGTTTGTGACCGGTGGACTGCAGTACCCTATCTATGCTGGAGAAAGCAACACCTCTGTCCCGCTCATATATAGACGCTTAAAACCCTGCTTCGTTGTTACTGCATTGATATTAATGAAACTATTTTACAAAAAGATTTATCACTGGAATAAAACTTGTTGATGGATGATTTCTCGATACGGAATTCACTTAACAATTCGGTGGACGGGGGTCAGGAAAGCGGCTATAGAGGGATGCATGATCAGCTAGCGAGGAGTTATTGATTAACGGTATACAATACATTGCTCTGAAAAATAGGCTTCCACTGACAATAAACGTAGTTTATAGGCTAATGGTCGATATTGTAGGAGATACTCCAAATATTAAAAAAATGGCTATCATTAAATACCTGAATACCTCTGATTTGAGCACTAAGTCATAGACTTATAAGCTCCTCCAGCGTGAACTTACTTCCTTCCGCTTCCGGCTACCACCCATCTCTGTACCAAAATCTATCAACAGTCGTGTTCCAAAGTCGGTCAAGTCTATTTTTGAAAGAGTTAACAGAATTTGCCGATACTACATGTTCTGGCAACTTGTTCCAGGGTGACACTATTCTCATAGCGAATGAGTTTCCTCTCACATCTAGTCTGTATCTTCTTTTGTACAAGGTCAGGCTATGACCCCTGGTTCGTTAAACTGCCTATGGAGAAAATCCGATTTAACGACATCAAAGTTATTCATTATCTTGAAAACTTGAATCATATCACGCCTAAGTCGGCGGTGTTCCAGTGTAGGTAAGGCCAGTGATTGAAGTCTGCGGTTATAAGGGAGGTGAGATATGGTAGAGATCATTCGGGTTGCTCTTCTCTGGACTCTCTCAAGTTTGTCTCTGTCACACTGTAACCTAGGGGACCAGACACAGTTCGCGTACTTCAACTTGGATCGTACTAAGCTCTTGTATAGTGTCAGAGACAGATCAGAGTTCAAGTATTTAAATGTTCGCTTTATGATTCCTAGCAGCTGGTTAGCTAACAGCCAACCGCCCCTGCATAACGTACTGTTGGACATAACAAGTAAGTTGGATTTTCTTATGAAGAAAAGTGATAAGCTGGACAATATTGAATATTCGGTCAAAACGATTTTTGATAGAATGTCCCAAATGAATACTGAAGTGAACTCAATGAAAATACGGCAGTCTGAATTAGAAACTCATATAACAAAGAAAATGGACGAAATGATTCATGAAAACCAGAGGGTTAACGATGACCTACGCGAAGCACTTGATATGACGGCGATGTTAAAAGACGAGAATGACAGACTACGAGATCAGCTGGACGACCTCGCCATTCGTTCAATGAGGGAAAATTTATTATTTCATGGCGTAGAGGAGAAAGATGACGAAAAGTGCGAAGATGTAATTCGCGATTTCATCGCCAGCGAACTTTCGGAGGACGCAAGCGAAATACAATTTGATAGGGTCCATCGCCTTGGGGAAAAGAAGGAAGCAGGACGCGACCAATGGTTGCCAAGTTTACTTTTTACAAAGATAAAGACAGGGTACGAACGAAGGCATTTACTGAAAAAGAGAAGTTAAGGGGGAAACATATGAGGGTCAGCGACCAACTGCCCAGAGATGTGCACCACCAGAGAAAGCGGCTAATGCAGGATTTTTATCAGGGCAAAAGAAGAGAACAGACGTGTGTATTGGCGAGGTAGAAGGTTAATAGTTGACGATCGAGAAGTCTTCCAACCTACTGTGTTCAGGGAAGAAAGACAAGGCCACAACGATAGACGACAATAGAGGGTAAAGGAGGATGGACTGAATAGCTACGAACTTAAGATATTATCTTGGAACATTGAAGGATTAACCGACGATCTGAAGGATGATATAGACTTCTGCAATTACATAAAAAATTATGATATAATTATATTGACTGAGACATGGTCATCAAAATCTAGTAAAGTAAAACTGAACGGGTATACATGTACACACTCTCCACGTAATTACGTACATAAACGGGCGAAGCGTCATAGTGGAGGGTTAATTATATATTACAAAGATTCAATTGAGAAAGGTATCAAATGTGTTAAGAAAAATAATTGTTGTATTTGGCTAAAACTAGACAAAGATTTTTTCAATAACGAAACAGATATATTCTTGTGTGGCATTTACCTACCGCCAGAGGGATCTACATTTTACAATATATATAGAGGTAATGTCTTTAATGATATTGAAACAGACTACAATTATTTCTCTGAATTTGGTACTGACTATTTAAGTGGTGACTTGAACAGTCGAACAAGTGATAAATTGGATTATGTTATAAATGATGGCCCAATAGTATTGTTCGACATGCCTGAAGATTGGTCACCAGACAGAGTTATCCCCCGATGTTCCATGGATAGTAAATGGAATCAGTTCGGCACTTACTTATTAGATTGATGCAAGGCTACAGGATTGAGGATAGGAAACGGGAGATTGGGAGAAGATAAATGTACTGGTAAATTTACTTTCTGTGGCCCAAAGGGAAGAAGTTTAATAGATATTTTACTGTTAAAAGAAGAATCATTTGACAGCGTAAATGAGTTTATGGTGAAGGATCAAACTGAGTGGTCTCCCCATTCACCTGTGTATTATAGTCTGTCATGCGGTAGAAAACTCAATGATGTTAACTCAGATTGTTATGCTATAGAGAGAATGAAGTGGAAATCTGACCAGTCTGCAGAATATATTAAAGCATTAGAAGCATCAAGAGATGATTTGTGGAAAACTGTACACTCTATGCAATTGAACCCAACAGGCGTCGACTCAGCTGTAGAAAATGTGACAAAAATTATATACGAAATTTCGGAGCCACTCATTAAGGTGGTGTCAAATGTGAATGCCCGTGAGGTAAGGTTCAGCACCAGGCCCTCTAAAAGCGCCGAGTGGTTCAATGCAGAGTGTCGAAGTAAGAAGAAATATTACATAGATTCCGTGAAGAATTATAATAAGTATTATGCTGATATTGATAGAATCAACATGTATCAGTGTAAAAAATCATATAAAAGTTTCTGCAAAAAAGCTAAAAGAAAATACAGGGCGAAGAAAGCTAGAGAACTGAGCAATTTGAGAAATTCAAATCCGAAAGAGTTTTGGAGATATATACAGAAGGAGAAGAGGAGTCATACGCAGACTAATATAGATGCACAAAGTTTTCATGATTTTTTTAAAGACCTGAATTGTGTCAAAGATTTGAATAATATAAAGGATAAGCCTGTGGATGAATTTAAAGATGAAGTTATTTATGATGAACTAGATGAGAGAATTACTTTTGAAGAAGTTACAGAATCTATAAGTTGTTTGAAGGCAGATAAAACACATGGATTGGATTATATGCTAAATGAATTTTTTATATATGGTTCTGAAATTTTGACACCAGTATTAGTAGTACCGTTTAACGCAATTTTTGACGCCGGACACTTTCCTAGTCTGTGGACCGAGGGGATGATATTACCTATACATAAAAAGGGAGATCAAAATGATGTTAATAATTACAGGGGAATAACTCTCACAAGCTGTCTATCAAAGATTTTTACTAATGTTCTGAATTCTAGAATTACAAGATGGTCACAAAGCGGAAATATCATATCGGATGTACAATTTGGCTTCAGACCTGGGGTAGGTACAGTAGATGCAATTTTTGCCTTAAATGGATTAATAACTAGTTACTTAAACCAAAATAAGAGGCTGTATTGTGCCTTTGTGGATTTTAAGAAGGCCTTCGATACGGTGAATAGAAATATATTGTGGTACAAATTGATCAAATACGGGATACGAGGTAAAATGATAAAGATACTACAGACTATGTACAGCTCTGTAAAATCCTGTGTCTTTCATATGGGAAGGAAAACTACTTTTTGTCGGGTTTACCAAGGGTAAACCCTACATTAGTATCACTTTTCAGTTTTTCTTTTTTCTTCTGCACATGTGTAGTTTTGATCTCCTGCCCGGAGACTGTTCTCATTTGATGCCCCTTACAGCAATCACAACAGGCCTCGCACAAGCCATGCAATTCCAGGCGCCAAGAGTAATGGAATTTCGTTGAAAGGACATGGAAAGTCAGAGGAAATATATGTACAGATTCCGGGAAAATGAGTGGAAAAAGATAAGTTATTCTCTGAAGTTCAGCGAAATTTATTGCGGAATAAAAATCCAAACAGCCGTGAAACGTGTTTGCTGGTGACCCTTCGCCAGATTGGAACGAGGTCAGACAGCTCATTTACATATTTTGTGTAGTCCATTGGTTGAACTAAACTCGTGACTGTTTCCCGCTGAATTAATATTCATATTCTGTGACGTGTATTGGTCGAGGTCATAATGTCGACAGCTGATTGGCTCACGCTCTTGACATCTGTACTAATTTACGTATCAGAACAGTCGCCATTTGAACTGGTCAAATTGCAGTCGCCATTGTTCGTTGGTTTGGAATTTAGCTTTGGGCTAATTTTGCCGATGCCGGGAAAATGCCAATTTAGTGAACATTGGCTGAGACTGGATGATTATAACTGTGGTTGTCCCGTCACGGTGAGAGGACAGCAACGTACACGGTGTGTCAAACAAATGTAGATCTGTCCAATATCGGCGATGGTCCTTTACGGAGCCATACAAAAATTACAGGATACACAAACTTTACACACATATTCTTGAGGTTGTTCTATAACTATATGGCACTTTATGAATTATTATTACGAATATGAATTTTAATATTTTTGAACATTTTTCAATCTTTGGTATTAAAGCTACCTTACAACAAAAGTTTATGATTCATATATAGTGCAAGATCACAAAGATGATCTTCACTTTAGATAGGGAATCGTCCTCAATGCGTTTTTGATACACACAGCTGGTGGGGCTAATTTTTGTCTAAAAAGCACCAAATTCACCATTTGAATAGATAAAGATAAAGAATAATCAAGACCTACAGACAAACACAACCAGACTTACAGTGGTTCAAACCTGCCGTATTTTGCACTTTTCGGTGCATTTACAGTCGACATTTTCTCTCCAAAATTCTCGTTACAAAATTATGACACCTTTAACCCAAATCATATTCAGACTTATTTGTTGGTCAAAATAGCTAAAATTGGTTTTGGTTAAAGGTGTCCTATTCTGGTAACAAGAGAAAATCCGCACCGAAAAGTGCCTAAAAATACGAAAATAAGCCAACTTACCAACTTTAGTGAGCCATAAATCCGTGTTCGTGCATCTGCAGTCCTTCATTATTTCGGGTCTTATAATTCAGCATGAAGGCTGTACAAAATGGTCCATTTCATATCCCTTTGATAAAAGTGAAAGTTTGGCCCTTCAAACCGAACAGCTTGAGGACGATTCCCTATGTCAAGCGAACACCACCATTCTTCCCAAATATGGGACTAATAAACTCCTCTGATGCAAGTAAACCCGACATCAGTACTTTAAGTACTTTGATTTTGATTGTAACAACGGACTAAGACAGGGTGAAGTTTTGTCACCTATTTTATTTTCTCTTTTCATTGAAGACCTCGAGACTCATTTTTTGAATCACAGTAACGATTGTGTAGAGTTAAATGATTTGACAATAATGCTGTTTTTGTATGCAGACGATCTGGTAATTTTCTCTGAAACAGTCGCAGGATTACAAGATAAACTCGACCTACTATATAAATATAGCCAAAACTCTGGGTTAGAAGTCAATATAGAAAAGACAAAGGTTATGGTTTTTCGGAAAGGCGGTGTTACTAAGTCTCATGAAAAATGGAACTACAATCATTGTACATTAGAGTTAGTAAATTCATTTGTATATTTAGGATTAGTTATAACCAGTAATTGCAAATTTGCTCAGGCTAAACAGACACTTCCAGTAAAGGTCTTAAGGCTCTGAATTGTCTCATGTGTAAGGTAAGAAAGTATCACTTACAACCAAGTGTATCCTGCTCACTGTTCGATACTTGTGTAGCTTCCATTTTGAATTATGCATGTGAAGTATGGGGCTTTCAGGCATGTCGTCCGATCGAACGTATTCATTTGAAATTTTGTAAAAATATACTTGATGTAAACATTTCGACAAATAGTGCAGCTGTGTATGGGGAATTAGGAAGAATTCCACTTTATTACACTAGGGTTGTACGTATTATCAAATTTTGGTTGAAGATTGTATCGACCACTAGCAATTGTATATTGAGTAATGTTTATAAAAACCTCGTACATTTTGCTGGGATTGGAAACTCCAATTGGGCGTCCTCAGTACAAAAATATTTTAAATACGTTTGGTTATGTGTGGATATTTCAGAATTCCGTAAACGGCAAGAAATTTATGCAGGAGTTTAAAGTCAGAGCAAAAGATATTTTTCTTACATCGTGGGTTGCAGGACTAAATTCACCTAAATTATATATCTATAGCTATTTCAAAAAAGATCTATGTATGGAACCCTATCTAACAAAAGTATTGAATACTAAGCACAGATCGGCACTTACTAGGTTGAGAACATCCGCACATCGACTAAAAATAGAAACTGGAAGGCATGGAAGCAACAGATTGGACAGAAAAGAACGTATATGCGAGAAATGTGATATGAATGTAATAGAAGATGAGTATCATTTTATATTAGTGTGCCCTTTCTATAATAATTTAAGACGTCCATATATGAAGCAATATTATTATCAAAAACCAAGCGTGTTTAAATTGGTAACACTATTTTCCAACAATCAGCAAGGTGCTTTGAGAAAACTGGCGAAATTTATATTTGAGGCAATGTTATTAAGAGACGCATAATCGTCCATCCTCTTGTATAACTATAGTATTTGTAAGTAAGTTAGTTATCTAGTGTAAATTGTTTTAGTATACACGTACGACAGTCAGCAACCATTTGTATTATGTATATTGAGACGAGAGGCATAATTTTCCTAAGTCGAATAAAGAATTGAATTGAGTATTCACATGGGCACGAAACTTAAGGTCACAGTCCAGGATAACACCCAGGTCTCTTTCCTCTTGCGTTGATATTAGCGTCACGGAGTCAGTAGGACCGTCCAAGCTGTAATCGAAATTGAGGTTCCTGGGCCCAAGGTGTATTACTGATATTTTGTTTAGGTTAAAAGGCAATTGCCATATATCTGACCATTTTTGGGCTGCCTGAAGGTCCTCCTGGAATTCGTCATGGTCAATTACATCTTGTATGGGCCTGTACAACTTAGTGTCGTCTGCGAAGATTTTGCAGAAACATTCTAAAACATCTGGCAGGTCATTGATATATATGAGGAAAAGAACAGGGCCAAGAACGCTTCCTTGTGGTACTCCACTAGTGACGCCCGTCCACTCGGAAACAAGCCATTAATAGCGACTCGTTGTCTCCTATCGGTAAGAAAATTGCCACCAAAACCGTAGGCCTCTAATTTCCTAATCAGTCGTCGATGTGGCACTTTGTCAAACGCTTTGCAAAAGTCTAGGAATACAATGTCGACAGGGCTCCCGGCATCTATTATTTCAGTCAAGTCGTCCAAAAACTCCAACAGGTTGGTAACACAAGATCGATATAAAGCCATGCTGCTCAACCGCAAATAGGTTATTGCTCTCCATATGATAAATCACAGCCTCTTTCACCAAATGCTCCATCAATTTGCCTACCACAGAGGTTAAACTAATAGGACGATAGTTGCCTGATTCACTTCTACTCCCTTTCTTGAATATCGGCGAGACATTGGCCATTTTCCAGTCGTCAAGCACCTTACTTTCTTCGAGGGATCTTGAGAAGATAATGCACAGTGGACAATAACATCAACAAGCTGAATTAAAAGCGTCGAGTACACACCATCGGCACCAGGAGCCTTATTCGCTTGTAATTTCAGTATTCGTTTTCTAATGCTCTCTTCTGATATCACAATGTTAGTGCTCTTAGCTCCTTGATAACGAATCCCAAGAGTCGGAACATTCTCCGCGTTTTCAGTAGTAAATACACTTGAGAAAAATTTATTTAATTCTTTCGCTTTGTCAAAGTCAGTTGTGGCAGACGAACCATCCTCACGCCTTGGGTCACCAACTCCTTGTTTAACCTTGGTATTGCTGTTGACATAGCTCCAAAATATTTTGGGATTATTTCTTACTTCATCACCAATTGTGGTCTCGTACTTCTTACGAGCATTCCTGGTAATATTGCTAGAGATATTTCTGGCCTCTTTGTAACTACGGTAATCAGCTTCTAGGTTGGATCTCTTGTACTTTCTCCAAGCTACCTTTTTAGCTCGCACACTCTGCCGAACTTCTTGGGTCATCCATGGTGGTCTGGGCTTTCTGTTGGGGTTAGGTTTACTTTTTGGAACATGAGTCTCCACAACAACATCTAAAGTAAGTTTGAATGAGTTCCATGCTACATCTACAGACGTACCAGTTAATTCTTGGTCCCAATCTATAACGTTCAAGTCACTTGACATAGCCAGGACATCTGCTTTATGATACAGGTATTTGCTTCTAGATTTTACTCTCTCCGAGTTGTCGCAGAGAAATTCCAGCAGGATTACACCATGGTCGCTTTTGCCTAGACCGGCTTCAACATCCCAGTGGGTAATAAATCGGCCACATTAGTAATAACTAAGTCTAAAGGACTAGGTTCTTGACCCTCCCTAAACCTGGTGGGTTGATCCATCACCTGGAACAGATAATTATCTCGAAGGGTCTCAATAAATTCGGTTTCAACAGCAGTCACCACGGACAGACCAGTCATTCCATGAGATCTTGGGGAAGTTGAAGTCACCAACAATGAGAAGATGGGAGTGGTTCAGTAAGCAAGCCTTAGTAAACAAGGTGTTAAGTAATGAATGATTATCTTCACTGGATGAAGGACTCTTGTAGATACAATCAAGTAGCAGTTTACTTGCACCATCAAGGTTAATTACGCACCATACTGACTCAAGAAAAGTAAACTCAGTAAGTTCTTCACAAGGGACAGCTCGTAGGGTATGTTTGACCAGCAAAAGTACACCTCTGCCATGGGATGAAAAATAGCTTGAGACAAATAGGTCAAAACCTTCAACTGTGACTTCAGAGAGAGCAACGTGGTCGGAGTTCTTGGGACGAACTTCAGTAATACAAATAATGTCAGGATCATATAGGTCAATACGGGTCAGTAATTCGTTTTTCTTGTTTGGAAGGCTGTCAGCATTAGTGTACATAACTTTCAGAGAGGATGTTTGCGTAACATTTCCAGCATGAATGTTCTCCGGGAATGGTAACGGTTCAATAACAGGTGACGGTAACGTATTTACAGATAACGCATCTACCATGTCTACAGCACTAGAGTTCTGTCGTTGGAGTAACATATCTACCATATGTACATTAACAAGTTGATCAAGACTTATTCTGCCTGCATGACTACTTTCCCACCTCTGATCTGGACCTTCTCCCCGGCCTCCCTCCTGGCTCGTAGTTCCTGTCTCAGGTGATAATTCTTCTCCCTCTCCTGCCGGGTTAGATCGGGCACTGTGTAAATATTCCTGTGAGAAGGAGTCAGACTGTTCCGTAATTGTTTGGCATTGCTCAATACTTTCCTCCTGAAAGCAGAATTATGAAAAGTAACTTTCAGTAGTCTCGACTTGTCTTCTTGTATAGGTCCGATACGTTCTATGGTGACAATCTCGGCTTTGATCGTGTCTGGGGATGATTCTTCCCCAGAGGTCTCACTCACTAGGTTAATCACCAATTCCATATCTATTTGTTTGGTTTCTAGTAAATCTCTGCTGTTACCCCTCTCTTCTAGGCCCTGAATGATAAGATTGCTCTTCTTGAGCTCACGTTGTCTCGGCTCTTCAACTGCATCATCTACAAGTTTCTCAATATAACTAGAATCAACACTCGTCGACATCCCTTGTGTGTAAATTCGAGAGTTAATTTGACTCACCTGATCCTTGAGTTGAGCAATATCCTGCTCCATAACCCTCTGCCTCGTTTCCATTATAGTACTTTTCTCCAGAATGTTCTTAACGCCAGGTGGGGCCCTCATGCAGCCTGAGCAGAACCACACGAATGAGTCAAGATGGTCTTCCTTACTGTCGTTCAGGTAATCGTACAGCCCAGCCGATAATCTTGTACACTTTAGGCAGTACCAGCCATGGCAAATTGTAATGCGGCACTCGCAACAATTAGAATCGCCAGAATCATCCGTCACCGCTGCAGTTTTCCTCTGTGATCTGGTCCCCGCCATTTTGAATTCTCCGTAACAACACAACAACAAAGGCAGTACGGACGGGATTTTTCAGATTATCCTGCCGGATTACGTCGTAACTCGTTAATTAAAGAATGGAGATCTATATCCGCAACAGAAAATCAATATCCGCAACAGAAAATATTACAAAGTAGGAAAGAAATACTCAAAAACACTCAAACTGATCGCTGTTGTCAAGCAGCTGAAAAAAGCGTGCGGCCAGGCCGGAAGCGGAAGTCGAAAAAACAAAGTATTTCTTCACCTTCACTAACAATCTTAATATATTCAAAGGGACACCTGATTTTGTTGATATTAATAGCCAAATCTCATCGGTATTTAGTCAATGTATTCTGGTCGACAAAACAACCACTTGAACTCAAATATGTTCAAGATGGCGGAGTAGGCCGGGAGTCGAAGTTTTGTCGCTCTAGGATGTTTGACAAATTTCGAATGTAAAACAACACTTGCTATGCCTTTTCGTGGACGGGGAAGAGGGTCTATACCCTGGGGTGATGGCTATTCTAATCGAGGGGGTCAGAGTATGTCGGTGGTCCATGAGAGCCGATTCGCTTTACTGGCAGAACCGTCCGAGTCGGCACACGAAAATGATGAAGTCTTGACGGGTGACGAAAGCTGGACAACTGTTAACTGGCGTGGTGCACATGTACAGGAGCGGCCCAACAAAAGACAGCGTGTGAGTACAGGGGGGGGGGGGGGCTTCTGACGCTGCCTTGCAAGAGAAATTGCAATCCTTTGAAAATTTATCACTTGATGACAAGCTGTCTCCGAAAGTTGTCGTCGTTGGAAAGCAAACTCGCACCGACAGAAGTCTTAAGGAGGGATAATACAAGAAAAATAATTTCCAGAATTTAGACAGAGTCCCTTCATAAATTTGTGATAATTCCTCACATAATTGAAGTATCCCACTGAAATTTTAACAGATGATAGACTTGGCTGTAAGTCTTGCAAAAAGGATAGCAAGAATGATATAGGTTCATGAGAAGGTGTAATGGTGTGAACTTACCGAATTGGACTGTCACTGGTTCAAGCAGAATGATAATCCAAGAGTTGCTTAAAACTTGAATAAAACACAGATTGGAAGGTTCCAAGAAGTCCTCAACAGATGTTTACTGGAGTGAGGAAAGAGAAATACCTACAAAAGTGAAAAACAAAACAGGACATAAGAGGAAGTGAAACATTGGAGATCACCATTTTGTTATTCGGACTTCTTCAAACAACCCCATGAATATTAATGAATCCAAATTAACCCCTTTCAGTGAAACAGAATGATGAATTTAAAGGACTCCCCTCCAAAACTACATGTGAAAAATATCCACATAGGTCAAAGGGTTAAAATTGGTCAGGTTTGCCCACAATACTTTTTGCATACCCTACATCACAGGCCCGCAAAACAAGAGTTTTGGGATGTGTGGGTGGTGGTATTAGGGTGAAGTGCCGAAATATCGGGTCTCTATTTATAACCCCATGCTGATGTGGATTTATACAAAGCATGGGGTTATATATAGAGACCCCATATTTCAACACTTCACCCTAATACCACCGCCCACACCCCCCCCCAACTCTTGTTTTCCCTCATGGAGTATCTATTACCATAATAATACAACAACGTGCTCCAGAAACTGCAGTTGTAAACATAAGTTCAAGAAGCATAACTCATTTTTTAGTGCTTGACACGAACATAACATGGCACAGAAATGTTTCATACACCTTAGAAATACATCATACTCACCTTGTACGACATAATATCTTCATAATCTTCAAGAAAGAGACCAATTCCACCAATTTCTATGCGTTGTTGTTGTTCTGTACTTCTCTGCGGAAAGCGACAACTGGTGGCGAGGTTGACTGCATATTGCTAACTTCGCAATGATCGGCACGTCCGGGAAATAGTCCCTAAATGAAATAGTCATTATTGCAGTTTCTAAACACCACACATGAAGGAATATATCTTTCCTCGTGTCAATTTAATAAGGAACATAATATCCATTTCGAACAATATAGAAATATATTCTTGAAAATGTTGGCGCATGAAACTCCACACAGAGATGTGTCCCCCTCACTAAACCCATCACAGCTCAGGAGGCGGGAACTTATTTTGAACATATGGAATTTTGCGTGATGAACAGGTAAATATTTCAGTTCATTCCTTGCACCTGTGGTTTTGGCAAGTATGTTACACGTAATTTTAAACCGTAAACTTCATTATTCAATAGTTGTCATTCGTTTGCCTTTTCTGTAGATTAAGTAATTCTTGCCCAAAAAACAACAACATTGCGTCCCAAATGAAGTACCCATAATTCCCAGTGAAAGTCTTGTTGCACAGGGTGTCATGGAAGCATAGATTTTGAAAAAGCCTGCACTTTTAACATTCTCTAGATTGTAGTTTCCACTGTATCGTGGGTATTTCACACATTCCACTTGTTTTATCACCTCTCTATTGTTATAATGAGTATCGTAAAATGTATGTAGTGCATAATCAAAGCATATTTCGATTGTCATTTCCATTGGTAATTTTTGAAGGCCTGTAGGTTTCACATCGTTCGGGTAGTTCCCCGAATTGCTGCATATTTGACCTTCTCATAGACGTGTCTGGTAGACGTGAAAGTTTGAAGAGAATATTCCAATTATTTTTTCATTTATTCCACATTTTTTAAGACACTCTGTAACAAAAGTTCAAATTATTTTTCTGGTATTATCCCCCCTTAAATGAACGTGTTCAGCTATGTGAGTTAAATATTGACCAATGTGAGCACAGACTGAAATTATTGGAATACAAATCCATTGATCTTGAAACTAAAAACAGAAGCAGAAATCTGGTGTTTAGGGGCTTTCCAGAGTATGTATTTGGCAGAATCAATTGATTATCCAAACAGGAAAGGTTGGGCAACCCTGCTGCGTGATTTATTGGGCCGTTTAGGTTGATTCCATGCCTGGGAAGACCAGTCTGTTGGCAGCGTGACTACTTTTCTATCTCTTATACGACAGAAGCTGAATGATAATTTCGTTCAAAATTGGCATGCTCGTCTGCAGTTGTCTAGCAGAGCCAGATTTTACATACATATATGCACTTTCCGTTTTCAGCCATACTTAGACATTGTGGTAACCAACGCTATTAGAACTGCTTTTACTAGATTTCGTACATCATCCCACCGATTAGAAATTGACATGGGTAAATGGAAAAGGCCCATTAAAACTCCACTAGAAGAAAGGAAATGCCCTGCGTGTGATCTGTTAGAGGACGAACTGCACTTTATTTTAATTTGTCCTCTGTATGATATGCACCGTGAACGGTATATACCCGAGTATTACTGGAGGTAACCGATTTTTGAAAAGTTCATTCGTTTGATCTCTTCTGATTCGGCGACTGTTATTAAAACTTTGTCACTGTTTATTACAAAATCGTTCAAAGTGAGAAATATGAGTCTTTATGGACATTAATTTAACGACTTCCTCTCAAACACAAATGTTAACCTCAGTTTTTACTGATTATGTTGCAGATATGTAAACCGGTCTGATATCCATATCATGTATTTAGTCTATGACTGCCACTTCGTCATCTGTATATCATGTTCTTGTATGGTTTCGCTCATGAGCCAGTCGGCCTTTGCAATAAAGAATATATAATATATAGTCCATCATCCCAAGACCACTTTCAGCATTGAACCTTAACCCACGGTATAGAAAAACTTCATTGTGATTTTCAGTTAGACCACACATAGACGCATCCTTCTAGGATGGGTGGCCAGTCTGAAACATGGGTAGGTAGTGTGCTAGAAGCACTTATAGCGGATCAGGGAACTTGACAACCACCAAAATTAGGGGGTAGGGGTAGCATATAACAAAATATTTCCACTTCTGCTGCATTTTGTGTTACATGTAAGGTATCATTATGAAGGTATGTATATGGACTACCAACTGATGGAAAATTTGTTTTGATTCATCAAAGCCCGTCTGTTATGTAGGTCAGTAGGTCATTACCTCGATTTTAGAATGAAAATTAGGGCATGTGTTCCCTATTATAAGCTGTGTAGACCGAAAAAAACACCAATATAAAAAATGTACAACTGTAGAGATTCTCTACAGACCATGTGCAAGTTTTTGACAAAATAATTTCGTCATCTGCCTTCAACTACTTCTTCCCAAGATTGTGCACAGATCGAACTAATTTTGTATAAACATGAAATTTTAGGGGGGTGGTAACCATATCAGACGTATACTGAAATCTATTGACCATACATAGCCATTAAGACATCATTGGGAAGGCATGTGTATGGGCTATGGCATACATGGTTCAGAAACTTTTAATACTGCAGACAGGTGTCAGTTATGTAGGTCCGTATGTCACCATTCAGTCAACAAAGCCCAATTAACGATATGCGTTAATTTTGTCAGATAATACGCAGATGAAAGGACATTTGTGGTTCATGTACTGTTCTATGGAATTGTTTTTCTCGTGAGAAAATTCATCATGACGTGTCAAGGATAAGCCATTGAATGGGCCAGGAGTTCACATTACTACTTTGGGTTTACAATGAAATTTTATAGTTTAAGATCAAATGATAACCAACTTTGGATGACGGGTAAGGCGGGATTCCGGCGGAGATGGTGAGGCTTGCAGTATTGGAAAATGCGAATTTCGCAGAGTTGAATCTCGCAATTCTAGCATTTCATGTATCAGCAAACTGTGCTGGTTTCCAATCCTTGCTAAAATGCTTTGGCACATGCGGTTAAATTACATTGACCTACATTGCATTCCACATCAGGTATGTCGCATTATATCCTTTGTGTCAAGCAGGTAATTCCAATGGTCGAATGTAGCCATGTTTATGGTCGAGTGTGCCAGTTAACATCCACACTATCAAATCGCTGCTGGGTTTACTGTTTTTGAAAAAATCTATAAGAATTCTGCAGTTTGTTACCAATAGGTATGTTTCGACTTGATAATTTGTCATTTGTGGTGTTTTGTATTTTGTGTTTCACAATGAAATTGTCAAAATTGATTACCCCACCCCCATATGTCAAAGACAAATCCGTATGGCAACAGTGAAACTTGTGGAGATCCCTTGCAAGCCTTTCTAAAGTGGGTGCTACAATTCATAAATAAATACATTAAGACAATTTCAGCACTTTAGCCAGATGCTACATCATATAAACAGTCATTCGATAGGTTAAACTGTCTGCAGAATGTGTCTTTGGACTGAATGTTTTGTTTTTCTTGGCGGTGTTATGAGATGTTATATCCGTGATCGAAATTTCAATGATATTTGTCAATTCTGTACATTACTAATTATGTGAAGGTTGATTTTCGATATACATGTATTACTTGTCTTGGGGTATTGCTGTTGGGTCACTTACGAGTCACATTTACTCCAAGAGTTAGTGCATCTTTAACGGCTTTTCTGCTAGATCACCTGAACGTAAATGTAGTCAGAGTGACTTCCTGGATTGTCATCGTGACTTCCTGAGAATATTCAATCACTGGTTCCTTCTAAGTTAGTCAATTTGACAATCAGGTAACTGCTTACAGAAGATTTCTTTGAAAAGAAGGCATAATCAACTGGATCATCCCATCATCTTTCCTTCTCTGGCAATTTATTCACATTAGATCTGAAAACATGGTACCGGTATGTGATGAAGGCGTTCAGGATATATTGGCTCATTGGGTATCAAGTTGCTCTGGATGGATTGTAAGAGGATTTCGGCCGAGAGTCTGTCATGTGATGGTATTCCATATACGCGTGAGATATGATGCCCATACAAAGGAGGGGCCCTCGCTGGTGAATTCTAGCCTCACACCGCTAAACCGACACGGGTTCGAGCCCAGCTGGTTCTTGTGTGGAAGTTTGTCAGTTACTTGCCGACGGGCGGTGATTCTCTCTGGGTACTCCGGCTTCTTCTACCAAACAAACTGACTGTCACCATGTGAGTGAAATAACCTTGAGTGTGACATGAAGCCATCCCCCCCCCTCAATACAAAGGAATTGAATTCACATCCTGATGGTGTGGTAACGGGCACTCATAGTATAGTGATCAACACTTTCTATGTACCTACAGGTAGGCCATTTATATAAACTAGTTGATGGTAATCGAAGAACTCTTAGTACAAGGGATGGCCTCGAATGAGTTCAGAGATGTGCATCCCATCTACAATAGCTTTATTGTTGCATGTACGCCATCAAAACTAGTGGGAGGGGGGGGGTGAATACGAGAGTTTTCACAGTTCCTATTATCCTGGAGACTGGTCATCCAGGAGAGGAATGTGGACTATTACAGGGACGTCGAAACAGGGGCAGAATAATTTTAAAAGAAAAAAATATAGTGAACAGTAGATCTATAGTTTTGACAATTTCTCGGAGAGAATAACAAATGTGATAAACATCGTAATACACCATAACGCAGAGTTTTGCATCTGAAAAATAAATAATTTCCCAGGAGGGATGTCTGAATAAGTCATATGAAGTCCTTAAAAACGAATAATGACGGCTGAGCCTATCCCGTTTTACATGGGCAGACTCATGATGCAGTCCAAAACAAGAGTCGGGATTGAGTTCCTTACGTTCATCACGAACTCTATAAGTTTTTACAAATCAAAAATATCTCCTGCCAAAATGCACAAGAAACAACCATTTTACATAGAGATTGAAAAAAAAAGTGACAGACAGAAACCCCTGGACCCAATAAGGAGAAGAAAACGAGTTTCGCTTGAGATATCTTTCTATATCTGTATACTACGGAGGCTTGTTAGGGCCATGCATTGATCTTTTCAATTTTCTGCCTTACTCTAATATTCAAGATTTCACTTTCGCATTTTCTCTCTTTTCTTGTCATCCTCTTAGATTCATTTTCGATTTTTCAAAATTTATCCCTGATTTTTTGTGTTCATTCTCAAGAAACTGCAGCCATTTCCATACGAAAACGCTGGAAATTCATTTTCAAGAGATAAGAACAATTCAAACGACCACATGAAAACACTGGAAATTAGAGAAACCCCGAAAATTGCGTGAAACATCAGAAATAGCAAAAAACACAGAACATGTCCTGTAATTTCCACCGCGATGAAAATAATATCCACCGCGGTGAAAATAATATCCACCGCGGTTGAAATAGTTTCCATTCTCGGCTGCTCTTGTCCAATCAGATGCCGCCATTTGAGAAAACACAGAGCTCGGAGCTGTGGGATAAATCGCTTAAGAGCTTCGAGCTCGGAGCTCGGAAGTGACCTCATCGCACGCATGCGCACGTACCTGTGGTGCACCCTGTACTCTATAGCCCGTAGGGTATAGGGTACACCAGGTTGTGGGTGCCGCCATTTTGAGAAAATAGAGCTCGGAGCTGTGGGATGGACCGGTTAAGAGCTTGGAACTCGAAGCTCGGAGCTTGGAAGTGACGTCATCGCACGCATGCGCGCGTACCTGTGGTGCACCCTGTACCCTATAGCCCGTAGGGCATAGGGTACACCAGGGTGTGGGTGCTTCTGATTAGACAAGAGCAACCGAGAATACACCTAACCGGCGAGAACGAATGTCAGGTACAACATGAAATGGGTGTACCACACATGCATGAAGGCGTTACCATAGGGCGTTAAGGCGTTATTATAGCGCATTAAAGCGTTAAGCCAGTGCGTTAAGGCGTTAAGGCGTTAAGAAAGGGCGTTAAGGCGTTGAGACAGAGCATTAAGACGTTGAGACGGGCGTTAAGGCATAACGACGGGCGTCACTGCATTTCGATGAATTAGTGTCATTTCCATAGATTATCTAGAAAAATCAGAGCTTCTGATGTAACATAAGTTTATGTCACTAGTTAGTTATGTAACATAAACTAGCCTAAGTTATGTTACTATGATTGTCTTTTTGAATTTGGTGCTAATATTGCTATATGGAATATGGAATAGGTCTTTGGATTATGGACGCAGATATTCTTTAATGGACGACCTCTGAATAATAATGAAGGACCAGACGCTTGTAATTCTGAGCTTGTAAAACTTGCACAGCCAGCTACATGGCTTATACTTGCTCCGAGTGCGAACGCACGTTCACCAGACGTTACAATATGATGCGACACCAGAAGAATATAGATGGAATTGAAGATACCGAGGCACAAGAAACCGATGCCGATGCTGAGAATATGCCAGCTGATTCTGAGAGTTCTCCGAAACAGAGGCTACTGATCTACTGATACGGAGAGCTTGATCTCTGAAAGTCAGCCTACATTCCAGGGAATTGGGGAAGAACCTACCTTTTGGGATCGTGTTGTGGACGAAGCTATTAATACTCAGGCTGCGGCGATCGAAGACGGCAGACAGGATAACTTACAACAGGCGTACATCACGCCCCTGCATCAGAAAAACAGCCATGGCGATCTATGAAGGGTATAGTCTGCTATGGTTTGAAATGAAAGGCTACCCCACGCACAGGCCCACCATGAAGACCAAGCGTCACTTAGGAGGGGATACGGGGCTACCACTCACCGAGGCACTGCAAAATGCGATCAAAATGCGAAAACATCTGTTCCATGACATGTTGCCGTAACAGTATCCTGCCCTGTCAGACGACCGCGTACAAACGGATAAGAGCGAACATGAGCGAAGATTGAACTTTCTGAAACGTCAGTTTCTGATTGGACAAAAGCAGCCGAGAATACATTCAGCGGGCGGGAAAGAATTTGAGAGATGCAGCGGGAAATGGCGGCCTCTGATTATTGAGAATTTTTTCGAAATGGCAGCCAAGGAGAATTGTAAACATAACCAACGCGACTCCCCCAACTTGGGTATGATGTGACACTGGAGAGAATACACTACATGAAATCTTGTGAACGTGCTGATCTGTCTTTCTGTCATCTGCATCAAGCCGTGAGGGAGTGACTGAGCTCTTTTGCACCTCTGAAACCCCCTTTCTCTACTACTCCCGAGTGATCTATAAATAGAACAGGATTTTTCCCAGAAAATTCCCGAAAAATTTATTCTGAAAATTCCCGAAAAATTTATTTAGCGCGATGACCTATAAAACAGGGGTTTCCCCAGCTAAACACTCGTACAATGTCCCGTTGAAGAGCGTGATATCATCGGGGACCCACATGTTTTATTCCCTAGTGTGAATGGATTGGTACATACACCTTGTCGATGCGTTAGTATTGTATAATAGCATGGTACAATCTCTGTCAGAAGATAAAACACTGGTATGCTTGGGCGTTAAGGCGTTAGGATAAAGCGTTAAGATAGGGCGTTAAGGCGCTAAGACAGAGCGTTGAGGCGTTGAGACGGGCGTTAAGGCGTAACGGCGGGCGTTAAGGCGTTACTGTAAAACTCTCCACAAAGTCCGCAGGGCAAATATACTGGGTTTCTGTTTTCTCTACTACTAAGGGGCAACAGGTTTAACTCCCTTGACTTTTACTTCCCCGAAATTGAGAGACTACACTATTTCAACAACAACATTCCCATTTCTAGGACTCACCAGGTGTAAAGTCCTTTTCCCCCTTTGTTTTTTAACCTTTTGTGAGCGATTGTATATAATATATTATATAATTCTAATGGGTGGATGTATTATCAAATACATTCATGACACGAAAAGCAACATGCTAAGATTCGCCTGTCATCGCTCAACATCGGGATACAGGAATTCCCCGTGGAGAAACCCTGTTCTATACTCCCAAGGTATTCATGTATTTTTTCGTGACTATACAGATCGATCGTCGTGTATTCAACCCTATCCCGGGTCACAGATATCCTGCTCCAACGCGTGGACATTCGGATAGCCACCGGCTCATGTTTCAATCCTGTTCGACCGTAAATAAAATTATCAATCGACCACCTCTATCAATCAGCCGGTCATTCCCGGCGATTCAGGGGACCCCCTTCCCCCCACCCCCCTCCTCCCCCTCGCGTGAATTCTCGTTGACATGGGACCATTTTCTGTCCGCGAAGGCATCTCCCCGGAAGTGACCACATCTCCGCCAGACATGACCGCACCACTGCGGATAAATAACGCGGAGCAATACATCCCCGGGGTCACTTCCGGTCACGTGACTCGACCCTTTTGCCGGAACTATAGTGAACTTGACCTCTGTGACGTCATCGCCACGACATGCACATTTCTAGGTCAAATGGCATCAATTTGCTCTTTCTATACTACTAACTTCAATCTTCCACACCACAGTTAATCGACTTGTTTCTCAAATAACTCCATTAGCTTGATTTAGGCATATTGTCGATTCGATGTAGATTAAACATTGAATCAATTAGTACATACAATGTGAACAGATAAAACTAGTCATAGAACTCGTCTTTCTTCATTTTTGCAATGTTCAAACAAAACATAAGGACAGAAACACTACCTAGATATTATCGTAAATCTTAAACTTTATCACTGTTGGCAAGTAGGCTTTCATTTGCAAATTGTCCGGTAATGGGTGAGTCAGTCAGTCCCTCCGAATCCTTTCTCCGGCAAAATATGGAGAACCATTGACATTATACGTATATAGAACCTTGATTTTTGACATGAACGTGCATTAGGGGGCTGTTACCGGAAAGTTTTGAGTTGACCTACTCTTGATGAAAATTTTACCTACTTAGGTGACCTATAAACCTCGAAATTGGCAAAAACATGCCCTAATCCCTACACACATAAATTATATCAAACCCTACTTCTTAGCTAGGTCCTGTGACGTTAGTGACTGCCAAGTATACCAGCTGGACGGATCTTTTTAGTGGGATTTTATCTTAGGTTATTTGAGAGAAATCGGTTTGTTGCATAAGTTTTAATGTGTGTATGTTTTAATGTGTTGGATTACTAAGTTATTATCTTGAATACTTACAATTTTGTTTGATCGTCGCTATATAGCTGAGATGAACCCAAATCTCTCTCTCTCTCTCTCTCTCTGTTTGGTACGAAGCCGTAATTTGGTCTGCAGTTCGTTACAGTTCGCTATTCGAAGGGGGCAGTCATTATTTATCGATATAATTGTACCTTTCTTTTAACCCCTTTCCCGACCGAATATCACCTTGATACTTGGTACATCAACTATGTTGGACATGCTCTATCGGATGACACCATTAGTTTCCCGATTCGCCTCCATGGGGCGCTGTTCTTAATAACTAACTGAATAACTAACTGGCTGTTTTAACCCCTTTGCCGACCGAATATCACCTTGATACTTGGTGCATCGACTATGTTGGACATGGTCTATCAGATGACAGCATTATTTTCCGGATCCGACGCCAGGGGGTGCTGTTCTGAATAGCTAACTGAATAACTAACTGCAGAATCGAACAACTAACTGGCTATTTTAACCCCTTTCCCGACCGAATATCACCTTGATACTTGGCGACGCTTGTAATGTGAGAAAAGCTCTACCAAATGACGTCATTAGTTTCCCGATCCGCCGCCAGGGGGCGCTGTTCTGAATAACTAACTGAAAAACTAACTGGCTATGTTAACCCCTTTCCCGACCGAATATCACCTTGATACTTGGTACATCAACTATGTTGGACATGCTCTATCGGATGACACCATTCAGCTAACTGAATCACTAACTGCAGAATCTGAAGAACTGGTTCATGGCTTTAACCCCTTTCCCATCGAACATCACCTTCACTGGCATATGTGAGCCAAGCCCTACCAAATGACGTCATTATGAATAACTAACTGAATAACCAACTGGCTATTTTTAACCTTTCCCGACCAAATATCACCTTGATACTGAACATCAACTATGTTCTGAATAGCTAACAACTGAATAACTAACTGGCTTTTTTTAATCATTTTCCTTAATCGAATATCACCTTTGATTTAGAAACATCAACTATGTTGGACATGCTCTATCGAACGACACCATTAGTTTTCCGATCCTTCGCCAGGGGTGCTGCTGTTCTGAATAGCTAACTGAATAACCATCCGGCTATTTAACCCCTTTCCCAACCAAATATCACCTTTGATACTTGGAACATCAACTATGTTCTGAATAGCTAACTGAATAACTAACTGGCTTTTAATCATTTTCCCGACCGAATATCACCTGATATTTGGTACATCAAATTATGTTGGACATGCTCTATCGAACGCATTTACCATTAGTTTCCCGATCCGCCTCCAGGGGGCGCTGATCTGAATAACTAACTGAATAACTAACTGCAGAATCGAATAACTAACTGGCTATTTTAACCCCTTTCCCGACCGAATATCACCTTGATACTTGGTACATATACTATGTGAGCCAAGTTCTACCAAATGACGTCATTAGTTTCCCGATCCGCGGCCAGAGGGCGCTGTTCTGAATAACTAACTGAATAACTAACTGGCTATTTTAACCCCTTTCCCGACCGAATATCACCCTGATACTTGGTACATCAACTATGTTGATATGCTCTATCAGATGACACCATTAGTTTCGATCCGACGCCAGGGGCGCTGTTCTGAGTAAATATCTTGTGAACGTGTTGATCTGTCTTTCTGTCACCTGTATCATGGCATTGAGCCGTAAGGGATTAGTTATAGAAGACATTAGGGCGTTCACCCCATCCTCTCCCCCCTTTTCTTCCTTCTCCCCTTCCTCCACACACACCCAAACACAGGTAACTCTACGAGGTAACCGGATGAAACAAGGCCCTCATCTCCCCCAAAAGCTCTTTTGCACCTCTGAAACCCCCTTTCTCTACTACTCCCGAGTGATCTATAAATAGAACAGGACTTTTTCCAGAAAATTCCCGAAAAAATTATTCTGACATATAGCGCGATGACCTACAAAACAGGGGGTTTCCCAGCTAAACACTCGTACAATGTCCCGTTGAAGAGCGTGATATCATCGGGGACCCACATGTTTTATTCCTTAGTGTGAATGGATTGGTACATACACCTTGTCGATGCGTTAGTATTGTATAATAGCATGGTACAATCTCGGTCAGAAGATAAAACACTGGTATGCTTGGGCGTTAAGGCGTTAGGATAAGGCGTTAAGATAGGGCGTTAAGGCGTCAAGACAGAGCGTTGAGGAGTTGAGACGGGCGTTAAGGCGTAACGACGGGCGTTAAGGCGTTACTGTAAAACTCTCCACAAAGTCCGCAGGGCAAATATACTGGGTTTCTGTTTTCTCTACTACTAAGGGGCAACAGGTTTAACTCCCTTGACTTTTACTTCCCCGAAATTGAGAGACTACACTATTTCAACAAAAACATTCCCATTTCTATGACTCACCAGGTGTAAAGTCCTTTTCCCCCTTTGTTTTTTAACCTTTTGTGAGCGATTGTATATAATATATTATATAATACTAATGGGTGGATGTATTATCAAATGCATTCATGACACAAAAGACAACATGCTAAGATTCGCTGGTCATCGCTCAACATCGGGATACGGGAATTCCCCGCGGAGAAACCCTGTTCTATTTATAGATCACCCGAATTGAAGAGTTGAACATTTCATGGTAATATTGTGTACTATAAGTCTAACTCCTAAGGTATTCATGTATTTTTTTCGTGACTATACAGATCGACCGTCGTGTATTCAACCCTATCCCGGGTCACAGATACCCTGCTCCAACAAGTGGACATTCGGATAGCCACCGGGTCGTGTTTCAATCCTGTTCGACCGTAAATCAAATTATCAATCGACCACCTCTATCAATCAGCCGGTCATTCCCGGCGATTCGGATGACCCCCCCCCCCCCCCCCGCGTGAATTCCCGTTGACATGGGACCATTTTCTGTCCGCGAAGGCATCTCCCCAGAAGTGACCACATCTCCTCCAGACATGACCGCACCGCAGCGGATAAATAACGCGGAGTAATACATCCCCGGGGTCACTTCCGGTCACGTGACTCGACCCTTTTGCCGGAACTATAGTGAACTTGAACTCTGTGACGTCATCGCCACGACATGCACATTTTTTAGGTCAAATGGCATCAATTTGCTCTTTCTATACTACTAACTTCAATCTTCCACACTACAGTTAATCGACTTGTTTCTCAAATAACTCCATTAGCTTGATTTAGGCATATTGTCGAATCGATGTAGATCAAACATTGGACCAATCATTACATGCAATGTGAGCAGATAAAACTGTTTCGTACCATAACAACTGTTACCGGTAAGTTTTAAGCTGACCTACTCTTGATGAATATTTGACCCACTTAGGTGACCTATAAACCTCGAACTTGGCAAAAACATGACCTAATTTACACACTTAAATTATATCAAAGCCTACTTTGTACATGTAGCTAGGTCCTGTGACGTTAGTGACAGTGGGACTGTATCTTATTTGAGAGAAATCGGTTTGTTGCATAAGTTTTAATGTGCACATGTTCTAATGTGTTGGATTACTAAGTTATTAACTTGACTACTTAGAATTTTGTTTGATTGTCGCTAGATAGCTGAGATACTGCTGAACCTTAAATCTCTCTCT
This sequence comes from Hanleya hanleyi, assembly GCA_036873755.1. Classification (NCBI taxonomy): domain Eukaryota; kingdom Metazoa; phylum Mollusca; class Polyplacophora; order Lepidopleurida; family Hanleyidae; genus Hanleya; species Hanleya hanleyi. The sequence goes on along the minus strand of JAVTVY010043607.1, from coordinate 130,611 downwards.
CTCTCTCTCTCTCTCTGTTTGGTACGAAGCCGTAATTTGGTCTGCAGTTCGCGGTTAGCAGTTCGCTATTCGAAGGGGGGCAGTCATTATTTTATCGATATAATTGTACCTTTCTTTTAACCCCTTTCCCGACCGAATATCACCTTGATACTTGGTACATCAACTATGTTGGACATGCTCTATCAGATGACACCATTAGTTTCCGGTTCCGACGCCAGGGGCGCTGTTCTGAATAGCTAACTGAATCACTAATTGCAGAATTGAATAACTAACTGGCTATTTTAACCCCTTTCCCGACCGAATATCACCTTGACACTTGGTACCTCAACTATGTTGGACATGCTCTATCAGATGACATCATTAGTTTCCGGATCCGACGCCAGGGGGCGCTGTTCTGAATAGCTAACTGAATAACTAACTGCAGAATCGAATAACTAACTGGCTATTTTAACCCCTTTCCCGACAGAACTTCACCTTGATACTTGACTAGACGCTTGTAATGTGAGACAAGCCCTACCAAATGACGTCATTAGTTTCCCGATCCGCCGCCAGGGGGCGCTGTTCTGAATAACTAACTGAATAACTAACTGGCTATTTTAATCCCTTTCCCGACCAAATATGACCTTGATACTTGGTACATCAACTATGTTGGACATGCTCTATCGTATGACACCATTCAGCTAACTGAATCACTAACTGCAGAATCGAATAACTAACTGGCTATTTTAACCCCTTTCCCGACCGAACATCACCTTCATACTTGGTATATATATTATGTGAGCCAAGCCCTACCAAATGACGTCATTATGAATAACTAACTGAATAACTAACTGGCTATTTTAACCCCTTTCCCGACCAAATATCACCTTGATACTTGGAACATCAACTATGTTCTGAATAGCTAACTGAATAACTAACTGGCTTTTTTAATCATTTTCCCGACCGAATATCACCTTGATACTTAGAACATCAACTATGTTGGACATGCTCTATCGAACGACACCATTAGTTTTCCGATCCTCCGCCAGGGGGCGCTGTTCTGAATAGCTAACTGAATAACTAACTGGCTATTTTAACCCCTTTCCCAACCAAATATCACCTTGATACTTGGAACATCAACTATGTTCTGAATAGCTAACTGAATAACTAACTGGCTTTTTTAATCATTTTCCCGACCGAACATCACCTTGATACTTGGTACATCAACTATGTTGGACATGCTCTATCGAACGACACCATTAGTTTCCCGATCCTCCGCCAGGGGGCGCTTTTCTGAAAAGCTACCTGAATAACTAACTGCAGAATCGAATAACTAACTGGCTGTTTTAACCCCTTTCCTGACCGAACATCACCATCATACTTGGTACATATACTATGTGAGCCAAGCCCTACCAAATGACGTCATTAGTTTCCCTATCCGCCGCCAGGGGGCGCTGTTCTGAATAGCTAACTGAATAACTAACTGGCTATTTTAACCCCTTTCCCGACCGAATATCACCTTGATACTTGGTACATCAACTATGTTGGATATGCTCTATCAGATGACACCATTAGTTTCCGGATCCGACGCCAGGGGGCGCTGTTCTGAGTAGCTAACTGAATAACTAACTGCAGGATCGAATAACTAACTGGCTATTTTAACCCCTTTTCCGACCGAATATCATTTTGATACTTCGTGCATCAACTATGTTGGACATGCTCCATCGGATGACACCATTAGTTTCCCGATCCGCCGCCAGGGGGCGCTGTTCTGAATAGCTAACTGAATAAATAACTGGCTATTTTAACCAATTCCCGACCGAAGATCACCTTGATACTTGGAACATCAACTATGTTGGACATGCTCTATCAGATGACACCATTAGTTTCCGGATCCGACGCCAGGGGGCGCTGTTCTGAATAGCTAACTGCAGAATCGAATAACTAATTGGCTATTTTAACCCCTTTGCCGACCGAATATCACTTTCATACTTGGTACATATACTATGTCAGCCAAGCCCTACCAAGTGACGTCATTGGTTTCCCGATCCGCCGCCAGGGGGCGCTGTTCTGAATAACTAATTGAATAACTAACTGGCTATTTTATCCCCTTTCCCGACCGAATATCACCTTGATACTTGGTACATCAACTATGTTGGACATGCTCTATCAGATGACAGCATTAGTTTCTGGATCCGACGTCAGGGGGCGCTGTTCCGAATAGCTAACTGATTAACTAACTGCAGAATCGAATAACTAACTGGCTATTTTATCCCCTTTCCCGACCGAACATCACCGTCATACTTGACACATCAACGATGTTGGACATGCTCTATCGAATGACACCATTAGTTTCCCGATCCGCCGCAAGGGGGCGCTGTTCTGAATAGCTAACTGAATAACTAACTGGCTATTTTAACCCCTTTTCCGACCGAATATCACCTTCATGCTTGGTACATATACTATGTGGACCAAGCTCTACCAAATGACGTCATTAGTTTCCCGATCTGCCGTCAGGGGGCGCTGTTCTGAATAACTAACTGAATAAATAACTGGCTATTTTAACCCCTTTCCCGACCAAATATCACCTTGATACTTGGTACATCAACTATGTTGGACATGCTCTATCGGATGACACCATTCAGCTAACTGAATCACTAACTGCAGAATCGAATAACTAACTGGCTATTTTAACCCCTTTCCCGACCGAACATCACCTTCATACTTGGTACATATACTATGTGAGCCAAGCCCTACCAAATGACGTCATTAGTTTCCCGATCCGCCGCCAGGGGGCGCTGTTATGAATAACTAACTGAATAACTAACTGGCTATTTTAACCCCTTTCCCGCCCAAATATCACCTTGATACTTAGTACATCAATTACGTTGGACATGCTCTATCGGATGACGCCATTAGTTTCCCGATCCTCCGCCAGGGGGCGCTGTTGTGAATAGCTAACTGAATAACTAACTGGCTATTTTAACCCCTTTCCCGACCAAATATCACCTTGATACTTGGAACATCAACTATGTTCTGAATAGCTAACTGAATAACTAGCTGGTTTTTTAACCATTTTCCCGACCGAATATCACCTTGATACTTGGTACATCAACTATGTTGGATATGCTCTATCGAACGACACCATTAGTTTCCCGATCCTCCGCCAGGGGGCGCTGTTCTGAATAGCTAACTGAATAACTAACTGGCTATTTTAACCCCTTTCCCGACCGAATATCACCTTGATACTTGGTACATCAACTATGTTGGACATGCTCTATCAGATGACACCATTAGTTTCTGGATCCGACGCCAGGGGGCGCTTTTCTGAATAGCTAACTTAATAACTAACTGCAGAATCGAATAACTAACTCGCTGTTTTAACCCCTTTCCTGACCGAACATCACCTTCATACTGGTACATATACTATGTGAGCCAAGCTCTACCAAATGAGGTCATTAGTTTCCCGATCTGCCGTCAGGGGGCGCTGTTCTGAATAACTAACTGAATAAATAACTGGCTATTTTAACCCCTTTCCCGACCAAATATCACCTTGATACTTGGTACATCAACTATGTTGGACATGCTCTATCGGATGACACCATTCAGCTAACTGAATCACTAACTGCAGAATCGAATAACTAACTGGCTATTTTAACCCCTTTTCCGACCGAACATCACCTTCATACTTGGTACATATACTATATGAGCCAAGCCCTACCAAATGACGTCATTAGTTTCCCCATCCGCCGCCAGGGGGCGCTGTTATGAATAACTAACTGAATAACTAACTGGCTATTTTAACCCCTTTCCCGCCCAAATATCACCTTGATACTTGGTACATCAACTACGTTGGACATGCTCTATCGGATGACGCCATTAGTTTCCCGATCCTCCACCAGGGGGCGCTGTTGTGAATAGCTAACTGAATAACTAACTGGCTATTTTAACCTCTTTCCCGACCAAATATCACCTTGATACTTGGAACATCAACTATGTTCTGAATAGCTAACTAAATAACTAACTGGCTTTTTAAACCATTTTCCCGACCGAATATCACCTTGATACTTGGTACATCAACTATGTTGGACATGCTCTATCGAACGACACCATTAGTTTCCCGATCCTCTGCCAGGGGGCGCTGTTCTGAATAGCTAACTGAATAACTAACTGGCTATTTTAACCCCTTTCCCGACCGAATATCACCTTGATACTTGGTACATCAACTATGTTGGACATGCTCTATCAGATGACACCATTAGTTTCCGGATCCGACGCCAGGGGGCGCTTTTCTGAATAGCTACCTTAATAACTAACTGCAGAATCGAATAACTAACTGGCTGTTTTAACCCCTTTCCTGACCGAACATCACCTTCATACTGGTACATATACTATGTGAGCCAAGCCCTACCAAATGACGTCATTGGTTTCCCGATCCGCCGCCAGGGGGCGCTGTTCTGAATAACTAACTGAATAACTAACTGGCTATTTTATCCCCTTTCCCGACCGAATATCACCTTGATACTTGGTACATCAACTATGTTGGACATGCTCTATCAGATGCCAGCATTAGTTTCCGGATCCGACGCCAGGGGGCGCTGTTCCGAATAGCTAACTGATTAACTAACTGCAGAATCGAATAACTAACTGGCTATTTTATCCCCTTTCCCGACCGAATATGACCTTCATGCTTGACACATCAACTATGTTGGACATGCTCTATCGGATGACACCATTAGTTTCCCGATCCGCCGCAAGGGGGCGCTGTTCTGAATAGCTAACTGAATAACTAACTGCCTATTTTAACCCCATTTCCGACCGAATATCACCTTCATGCTTGGTACATATACTATGTGAGCCAAGCTCTACCAAATGACGTCATTAGTTTCCCGATCTGCCGCCAGGGGGCGCTGTTCTGAATAACTAACTGGCTATTTTAACCCCTTTCCCGACCAAATATCACCTTGATACTTGGTACATCAACTATGTTGGACATGCTCTATCAGATGACAGCATTAGTTTCCGGACCCGACGCCAGGGGGCGCAGATCCGAATAGCTAACTGAATAACTAACTGCCTATTTTAACCCCTTTCCCGACCGAATATCACCTTGATACATGGTACATCAACTATGTTGGACATGCTCTATCAGATGACACCATTAGTTTCCGCATCCGACTCCAGGGGGCGCTGTTCTGAATAGCTAACTGAATATCTAACTGCAGAATCGAATAACTAACTGGCTATTTTAAACCCTTTCCCGACCGAATATCACCTTGATACTTGGTACATCAACTATGTTGGACATGCTCTATCAGATGACACCATTAGTTTCCGGATCCGACGCCAGGGGGCGCTGTTCTGAATAGCTAACTGAATAACTAACTGCAGAATCGAATAACTAACTGGCTATTTTAACCCCTTTTCCGACCGAATATCACCTTCATACTTGGTACATATACTATGTCAGCCAAGCCCTACCAAATGATGTTGGACATGATCTATCAGATGACACCATTAGTTTCCGGATCCGACGCCAGGGGGCGCTGTTCCGAATAGCTAACTGATTAACTAACTGCAGAATCGAATAACTAACTGGCTATTTTAGCCCCTTTCCCGACCGAATATCACCTTCATACTTGACACATCAACGACGTTGGACATGTTCTATCAGATGACAGCATTAGTTTCCGGATCCGACACCAGGGGGCGCCGTTCTGAATAGCTAACTGAATAACTAACTGGCTATTTTAATCCCTTTCTCGACCGAATATCACCTTGATACATGGTACATCAACTATGTTGGACATGCTCTATCAGATGACACCATTAGTTTCCGGATCCCACGCCAGGTAGCGCTTTTCTGAATAGCTAACTGAATAACTAACTGCAGAATCGAATAACTAACTGGCTATTTTATCCCCTTTCCCGACCGAATATCACCTGCATACGTGGTACATATACTATGTGAGCCAAGCCCTACCAAATAACGTCATTAGTTTCCCGATCCGGCGCAAGGGGGCGCTGTTCTGAATAGCTAACTGAATAACTAACTGGCTATTTTATCTCCTTTCCCGACCGAATATCACCTTCATGCTTGGTACATATACTATGTGAGCCAAGCTCTACCAAATGACATCATTAGTTTCCCGATCTGCCGTCAGGGGGCGCTGTTCTGAATAACTAACTCAATAAATAACTGGCTATTTTAACCCCTTTCCCGACCAAATATCACCTTGATACTTGGTACATCAACTATGTTGGACATGCTCTATCGGATGACACCATTCAGCTAACTGAATCACTTACTGCATAATCGAATAACTAACTGGCTATTTTAACCCCTTTCCCGACCGAACATCACCTTCATACTTGGTACATATACTATGTGAGCCAAGCCCTACCAAATGACGTCATTAGTTTCCCCATCCGCCGCCAGGGGGCGCTGTTATGAATAACTAACTGAATAACTAACTGGCTATTTTAACCCCTTTCCCGCCCAAATATCACCTTGATACTTGGTACATCAACTACGTTGGACATGCTCTATCGGATGACGCCATTAGTTTCCCGATCCTCCGCCAGGGGGCGCTGTTGTGAATAGCTAACTGAATAACTAACTGGCTATTTTAACCCCTTTCCCGACCAAATATCACCTTGATACTTGGAACATCAACTATGTTCTGAATAGCTAACTGAATAACTAACTGGCTTTTTTAACCATTTTCCCGACCGAATATCACCTTGATACTTGGTACATCAACTATGTTGGACATGCTCTATCGAACGACACCATTAGTTTCCCGATCCTCCGCCAGGGGGCGCTGTTCTGAATAGCTAACTGAATAACTAACTGGCTATTTTAACCCCTTTCCCGACCGAATATCACCTTGATACTTGGTACATCAACTATGTTGGACATGCTCTATCAGATGACACCATTAGTTTCCGGATCCGACGCCAGGGGGCGCTTTTCTGAATAGCTACCTTAATAACTAACTGCAGAATCGAATAACTAACTGGCTGTTTTAACCCCTTTCCTGACCGAACATCACCTTTATACTGGTACATATACTATGTGAGCCAAGCCCTACCAAATGACGTCATTGGTTTCCCGATCCGCCGCCAGGGGGCGCTGTTCTGAATAACTAACTGAATAACTAACTGGCTATTTTTTCCCCTTTCCCGACCGAATATCACCTTGATACTTGGAACATCAACTATGTTGGACATGCTCTATCAGATGACACCATTAGTTTCCGGATCCGACGCCAGGGGGCGCTGTTCCGAATAGCTAACTGATTAACTAACTGCAGAATCGAATAACTAACTGGCTATTTTATCCCCTTTCCCGACCGAACATCACCTTCATACTCGACACATCAACGATGTTGGACATGCTCTATCGGATGACACCATTAGTTTCCCGATCCGCCGCAAGGGGGCGCTGTTCTGACTAGCTAACTGAATAACTAACTGCCTATTTTATCCCTTTTCCGACCGAATATCACCTTCATGCTTGGTACATATACTATGTGAGCCAAGCTCTACCAAATGACGTCATTAGTTTCCCGATCTGCCGTCAGGGTGCGCTGTTCTGAATAACTAACTGAATAAATAACTGGCTATTTTAACCCCTTTCCCGACCGAATATGACCTTCATGCTTGACACATCAACTATGTTGGACATGCTCTATCGGATGACACCATTAGTTTCCCGATCCGCCGCAAGGGGGCGCTGTTCTGAATAGCTAACGGAATAACTAACTGGCTATTTTGACCCCTTTTGCGACCGAATATCACCTTCATGCTTGGTACATATACTATGTGAGCCAAGCTCTACCAAATGACGTCATTAGTTTCCCGATCTGCCGCCAGGGGGGGCTGTTCTGAATAACTAACTGGCTATTTTAACCCCTTTCCCGACCAAATATCACCTTGATACTTGGTACATCAACTATGTTGGACATGCTCTATCAGATGGCAGCATTAGTTTCCGGACCCGAAGCCAGGGGGCGCCGATCTGAATAGCTAACTGAATAACTAACTGCCTATTTTAACCCCTTTCCCGACCGAATATCACCTTGATACATGGTACATCAACTATGTTGGACATGCTCTATCAGATGACACCATTAGTTTCCGCATCCGACTCCAGGGGGCGCTGTTCTGAATAGCTAACTGAATAACTAACTGCAGAATCGAATAACTAACTGGCTATTTTAAACCCTTTCCCGACCGAATATCACCTTGATACTTGGTACATCAACTATGTTGGACATGTTCTATCAGATGACACCATTAGTTTCCGGATCCGACGCCAGGGGGCGCTGTTCTGAATAGCTAACTGAATAACTAACTGCAGAATCGAATAACTAACTGGGTATTTTAACCCCTTTTCCGACCGAATATCACCTTCATACTTGGTACATATACTATGTCAGCCAAGCCCTACCAAATGATGTTGGACATGATCTATCAGATGACAGCATTAGTTTCCGGATCCGACGCCAGGGGGCGCTGTTCCGAATAGCTAACTGATTAACTAACTGCAGAATCGAATAACTAACTGGCTATTTTAGCCCCTTTCCCGACCGAATATCACCTTCATACTTGACACATCAACGATGTTGGACATGCTCTATCAGATGACAGCATTAGTTTCCGGATCCGACACCAGGGGGCGCCGTTCTGAATAGCTAACTGAATAACTAACTGGCTATTTTAACCCCTTTCTCGACCGAATATCACCTTGATACATGGTACATCAATTATGTTGGACATGCTCTATCAGATGACAACATTAGTTTCCGGATCCCACGCCAGGTGGCGCTTTTCTGAATAGCTAACTGAATAACTAACTGCAGAATCGAATAACTAACTGGCTATTTTATCCCCTTTCCCGACCGAACATCACCTTCATACTCGACACATCAACGATGTTGGACATGCTCTATCGGATGACACCATTAGTTTCCCGATCCGCCGCAAGGGGGCGCTGTTCTGACTAGCTAACTGAATAACTAACTGCCTATTTTAACCCCTTTTCCGACCGAATATCACCTTCATGCTTGGTACATATACTATGTGAGCCAAGCTCTACCAAATGACGTCATTAGTTTCCCGATCTGCCGTCAGGGTGCGCTGTTCTGAATAACTAACTGAATAAATAACTGGCTATTTTAACCCCTTTCCCGACCGAATATGACCTTCATGCTTGACACATCAACTATGTTGGACATGCTCTATCGGATGACACCATTAGTTTCCCGATCCGCCGCAAGGGGGCGCTGTTCTGAATAGCTAACGGAATAACTAACTGGCTATTTTGACCCCTTTTGCGACCGAATATCACCTTCATGCTTGGTACATATACTATGTGAGCCAAGCTCTACCAAATGACGTCATTAGTTTCCCGATCTGCCGCCAGGGGGGGCTGTTCTGAATAACTAACTGGCTATTTTAACCCCTTTCCCGACCAAATATCACCTTGATACTTGGTACATCAACTATGTTGGACATGCTCTATCAGATGGCAGCATTAGTTTCCGGACCCGAAGCCAGGGGGCGCCGATCTGAATAGCTAACTGAATAACTAACTGCCTATTTTAACCCCTTTCCCGACCGAATATCACCTTGATACATGGTACATCAACTATGTTGGACATGCTCTATCAGATGACACCATTAGTTTCCGCATCCGACTCCAGGGGGCGCTGTTCTGAATAGCTAACTGAATAACTAACTGCAGAATCGAATAACTAACTGGCTATTTTAAACCCTTTCCCGACCGAATATCACCTTGATACTTGGTACATCAACTATGTTGGACATGTTCTATCAGATGACACCATTAGTTTCCGGATCCGACGCCAGGGGGCGCTGTTCTGAATAGCTAACTGAATAACTAACTGCAGAATCGAATAACTAACTGGGTATTTTAACCCCTTTTCCGACCGAATATCACCTTCATACTTGGTACATATACTATGTCAGCCAAGCCCTACCAAATGATGTTGGACATGATCTATCAGATGACAGCATTAGTTTCCGGATCCGACGCCAGGGGGCGCTGTTCCGAATAGCTAACTGATTAACTAACTGCAGAATCGAATAACTAACTGGCTATTTTAGCCCCTTTCCCGACCGAATATCACCTTCATACTTGACACATCAACGATGTTGGACATGCTCTATCAGATGACAGCATTAGTTTCCGGATCCGACACCAGGGGGCGCCGTTCTGAATAGCTAACTGAATAACTAACTGGCTATTTTAATCCCTTTCTCGACCGAATATCACCTTGATACATGGTACATCAATTATGTTGGACATGCTCTATCAGATGACAACATTAGTTTCCGGATCCCACGCCAGGTGGCGCTTTTCTGAATAGCTAACTGAATAACTAACTGCAGAATCGAATAACTAACTGGCTATTTTATCCCCTTTCCCGACCGAATATCACCTGCATACGTGGTACATATACTATGTGAGCCAAGCCCTACCAAATGACGTCATTAGTTTCCCGATCTGCCGTCAGCGGGCGCTGTTCTGAATAACTAACTGAATAAATAACTGGCTATTTTAACCCCTTTCCCGACCAAATATCACCTTGATACTTGGTACATCAACTATGTTGGACATGCTCTATCGGATGACACCATTCAGCTAACTGAATCACTAACTGCAGAATCGAATAACTAACTGGCTATTTTAACCCCTTTCCCGACCGAACATCACCTTCATACTTGGTACATATACTATGTGAGCCAAGCCCTACCAAATGACGTCATTAGTTTCCCCATCCGCCGCCAGGGGGCGCTGCTATGAATAACTAACTGAATAACTAACTGGCTATTTTAACCCCTTTCCCGCCCAAATATCACCTTGATACTTGGTCCATCAACTACGTTGGACATGCTCTATCGGATGACGCCATTAGTTTCCCGATCCTCCGCCAGGGGGCGCTGTTTTGAATAGCTAACTGAATAACTAACTGGCTATTTTAACCCCTTTCCTGACCAAATATCACCTTGATACTTGGAACATCAACTATGTTCTGAATAGCTAACTGAATAACTAACTGGCTTTTTTAACCATTTTCCCGACCGAATATCACCTTGATACTTGGTACATCAACTATGTTGGACATGCCCTATCGAACGACACCATTAGTTTCCCGATCCACCGCCAGGGGGCGCTGTTCTGAATAGCTAACTGAATAACTAACTGGCTATTTTAACCCCTTTTCCGACCGAATATCACCTTGATACTTGGTACATCAACTATGTTGGACATGCTCTATCAGATGACACCATTAGTTTCCGGATCCGACGCCAGGGGGCGCTTTTCTGAATAGCTACCTGAATAACTAACTGCAGAATCGAATAACTAACTGGCTGTTTTAACCCCTTTCCCGACCGAACATCACCTTCATACTTGGTACATATACTATGTGAGCCAAGCCCTACCAAATGACGTCATTAGTTTCCCTATCCGCCGCCAGGGGGCGCTGTTCTGAATAGCTAACTGAATAACTAACTGGCTATTTTAACCCCTTTCCCGACCGAATATCACCTTGATACTTGGTACATCAACTATGTTGGATATGCTTTATCAGATGACACCAATAGTTTCCGGATACGACGCCAGGGGGCGCTGTTCTGAGTAGCTAACTGAATAACTAACTGCAGGATCGAATAACTAACTGGCTATTTTAACCCCTTTTCCGACCGAATATCACTTTGATACTTCGTGCATCAACTATGTTGGACATGCTCCATCGGATGACACCATTAGTTTCCCGATCCGCCGCCAGGGGGCGCTGTTCTGAATAGCTAACTGAATAACTAACTGGCTATTTTAACCCCTTTCCCGACCGAAGATCACCTTGATACTTGGAACATCAACTATGTTGGACATGCTCTATCAGATGACACCATTAGTTTCCGGATCCGACGCCAGGGGGCGCTGTTCTGAATAGCTAACTGCAGAATTGAATAACTAATTGGCTATTTTAACCCCTTTGCCGACTGAATATCACCTTCATACTTGGTACATATACTATGTCAGCCAAGCCCGACCAAATGACGTCATTGGTTTCCCGATCCGACGCCAGGGGGCGCTGTTCCGAATAGCTAACTGATTAACTAACTGCAGAATCGAATAACTAACTGGCTATTTTATCCCCTTTCCCGACCGAACATCACCTTCATACTTGACACATCAACGATGTTGGACATGCTCTATCAGATGACATCATTAGTTTCCCGATCTGCCGAAAGGGGGCGCTGTTCTGAATAGCTAACTGAATAACTAACTGGCTATTTTAACCCCTTTTCCGACCGAATATCACCTTCATGCTTGGTACATATACTATGTGAGCCAAGCTCTACCAAATGACGTCATTAGTTTCCCGATCTGCCGTCAGGGGGCGCTGTTCTGAATAACTAACTGAATAAATAACTGGCTATTTTAACCCCTTTCCCGACCAAATATCACCTTGATACTTGGTACATCAACTATGTTCGGCATGCTCTATCAGATGACGGCATTAGTTTCCGGATCCGACACCAGGGGTCGCTGTTCCGAATAGCTAACTGATTAACTAACTGCAGAATCGAATAAGTAACTGGCTATTTTAGCCCCTTTCCCGACCGAATATGACCTTCATACTTGACACATCAACTATGTTGGACATGCTCTATCGGATGACACCATTAGTTTCCCGATCCGCCGCAAGGCGGCGCTGTTCTGAATAACTAACTGGCTATTTTGACCCCTTTCGCGACCGAATATCACCTTCATGCTTGGTACATATACTATGTGAGCCAAGCTCTACCAAATGACACCATTAGTTTCCCGATCCGCCGCAAGGGGGCGCTGTTCTGAATAGCTAACTGAATAACTAACTGCCTATTTTAACCCCTTTCCCGAACGGATATCACCTTGATACATGGTACATCAACTATGTTGGACATGCTCTATCAGATGACACCATTAGTTTCCGCATCCGACTCCAGGGGGCGCTGTTTTGAATAGCTAACTGAATAACTAACTGCAGAATCGAATAACTAACTGGCTATTTTAAACCCTTTCCCGACCGAATATCACATTGATACTTGGTACATCAACTATGTTGGACATGCTCTATCAGATGACACCATTAGTTTCCGGATCCGACGCCAGGGGGCGCTGTTCTGAATAGCTAACTGAATAACTAACTGCAGAATCGAATAACTAACTGGCTATTTTAACCCCTTTTCCGACCGAATATCACTTTGATACTTCGTGCATCAACTATGTTGGACATGCTCTATCAGATGACACCATTAGTTTCCGGATCCGACGCCAGGGGGCGCTGTTCTGAATAGCTAACTGAATAATTAACTACAGAATCGAAAAACTAATTGGCTATTTTAACCCCTTTCCCGACCGAATATCACCTTCATACTTGGTACATATACTATGTCAGCCAAGCCCTACCAAATGATGTTGGACATGCTCTATCAGATGACACCATTAGTTTCCGGATCCGACGCCAGGGGGCGCTGTTCCGAATAGCTAACTGATTAACTAACTGCAGAATCGAATAACTAACTGGCTATTTTACCCCCTTTCCCGACCGAATATCACCTTCATACTTGACACATCAACCATGTTGGACATGCTCTATCGGATGACACCATTAGTTTCCCGATCCGCCGCAAGGGGGCGCTGTTTTGAATAGCTAACTGAATGACTAACTGGCTATTTTAACCCTTTTCCCGACCGAATATCACCTTCATGCTTGGTACATATACTATGTGAGACAAGCTCTACCAAATGACGTCATTAGTTTCCCGATCTGCCGCCAGGGGGCGCTGTTCTGAATAACTAAATGAATAACTAACTGGCTATTTTAACCCCTTACCCGACCAAGTATCACCTTGATACTTGGTACATCAACTATGTTGGACATGCTCTATCAGATGACAGCATTAGTTTCCGGATCCGACTCCAGGGGGCGCCGTTCTGAATAGCTAACTGAATAACTAACTGGCTATTTTAATCCCTTTCCCGACCGAATATCACCTTGATACATGGTACCTCAACTATGTTGGACATGCTCTATCAGATGACACCATTAGTTTCCGGATCCCACGCCAGGGGGCGCTTTTCTGAATAGCTAACTGAATAACTAACTGCAGAATCGAATAACTAACTGGCTATTTTATCCCCTTTCCCGACCGAATATCACCTTCACACTTGGTACATATACTATGTGAGCCAAGCCCTACCAAATGACGTCATTAGTTTGCCGATCCGCCGCCAGGGGGCCCTGTTCTGAATAACTAACTGAATAACTAACTGGCTATTTTAACCCTTTCGCGACCAAATATCACCTTGATACTTGGTACATCAACTATGTTGGACATGCTCTATCAGATGACACCATTAGTTTCCGGATCCGACGCCAGGGGGCGGGTGCTATTCTGAATAGCTATCTGAATAACTAACTGCAGAATCGAATAACTAACTGGCTATTTTAACCCCTTTCCCGACCGGATATTACCTTCATGCTTGGTACATATACTACGCGAGACAAGCTCTACCAAATGGCGTCATTAGTTTTCCGATCCGCCGCCAGGGGGCGCTGTTCTGAATAACTAACTGAATAACTAACTGCCTATTTTAATCCCATTTCCGACCGAATATCACCTTGATACTTGGTACATCAACTATGTTGGACATGCTCTATCAGATGACACCATTAGTTTCCCAATCCGCCGCCAGGGGGCGCTGTTCTGAATAGCTAACTGAATAACTAACTGGCTATTTTAATCCCTTTCCCGACCGAATATCACCTTGATAGTTTGTACATCAACTATGTTGTACATGCTCTATCAGATGACACCATTAGTTTCCGCATCCGACGCCAGGGGGCGGGCGCTATTCTGAATAGCTATCTGAATAACTAACTGCAGAATCGAATAACTAACTGGCTATTTTATCCCCTTTCCCGACCGGATATCACCTTTATACTTGATACATATACTACGCGAGACAAGCTCTACCAAATGGCGTCATTAGTTTCCCGATCCGCCGCCAGGGGGCGCTGTTCTGAATAACTAACTGAATAACTAACTGGCTATTTTAATCCCTTTCCCGACCGAATATCACCTTGATACTTGGTACATCAACTATGTTGGACATGCTCTATCAGATGACACCATTAGTTTCCGGATCCGACGCCAGGGGGCGCTGTTCTGAATAGCTAACTGAATAACTAACTGCAGAATCGAATAACTAACTGGCTATTTTAGCCCCTTTCCCGACCGAATATCACCTTGATACTTGGTACATCAACTATGTTAGATCCGCTCTATCGGATGACACCATTAGTTTCCCGGTCCGACGCCAGGGGGAGCTGTTCTGAAAAGCTAACTGAATAACTGGCTTTCGTCTCTAAAAGCACTTTAGGTTTCTCCCTCACAACGTTATAATGGCATTCTAAAAAAATCGGGAGGTTTATGGATGGGGAAATGTGAACTTTTTGCTTCCAATCCCTCTAGTGTGAAAACAGCCATTGACACCCATAGCTGTATTCGGTCCCGTACTCTAATACCTGTGGTTTTTCCATCACGTGGAGATCACGTGATCACTATAGTTCAACGTCATTTTGAATGATAGGAATGCATGTACTGACCTGTTCATTCATCCGGGGACTTGTTTACATGCGGCACCATCCGGCACCTTGTACATCTAGTGATCACGTGATCTCCCCGTGATGGAAAAAACCCCAGGTATTAGAGTACGGGACCGAATACAGCTATGGGTGCCAATGGCTGTTTTCACATTAGAGGGATTGGAAGCAAAAATTTCACATTTCCCCATCATTAAACCTCCTGAATTTTTTAGGATGACTTTATAACGTTGTAAGGGAGAAACCTAAAGTGTTTTTAGAGACGTAAGCCAGTTTATTTCAAATTTACTATACTTTTAACACATCCATGCAGGTGAAATTCGGCCTTCGAAACCTGGAAAATGATAAAAAAAATATATTTATGCAGCCGTTAGCCCTGTGAATTTTTCAGGATTACACTATAACCTGCCAAGGTATAAATTTAAAGTTGTTTTAGATCTCAACTCTCGTTTATTACAAATTTAGCCCGCTTCCAAATAGTGCAGAAAGCACAGACCATTTTGTCTGTCTGGCTGAGACGACGTTCAGACAGAAAATCTCTCCGACGTCCGCGAGCACGCATCAGGGTCCTCTACGGTAGAGTATAAAAAAGCGGGCTGCCTCTCGTCTGCTACACACACTGACTTTAACCACATCATGACTAATGCTAGACGTGTACTCTTCTACATGCAATATCTTGACGATGCAACAGGTGAATTCATCGATATCAATGCGGCCACACAAGACAATAGTACCAACCGACCGCGTCACCTTGATACTTGACGTACCGACTAGGGGGCGATGTTCTACGAATCTATAACTGAACCAACTTTCCCTGGCGACGCCAGGGGGAGCCCGTTCTGAATAGCTACTGGTACATCAACTATGTTGGACATGCTCTATCAGGTGACACCATTAGTTTTCGGATCCGACGCCAGGGGGCGCTGTTCTGAATAGCTAACTGAATAACTAACTGCAGAATCGAATAACTAACTGGCTATTTTAGCCCCTTTCCCGACCGAATATCACCTTGATACTTGGTACATCAACTATGTTAGATCCGCTCTATCGGATGACACCATTATTTTCCCGGTCCGACGCCAGGGGGAGCTGTTCTGAAAAGCTAACTGAATAACTGGCTTTCGTCTCTAAAAGCACTTTAGGTTTCTCCCTCACAACGTTATAATGGCATTCTAAAAAAATCGAGAGGTTTATGGATGGGGAAATGTGAACTTTTTGCTTCCAATCCCTCTAGTGTGAAAACAGCCATTGACACCCATAGCTGTATTCGGTCCCGTACTCTAATACCTGTGGTTTTTCCATCACGTGGAGATCACGTGATCACTATAGTTCAACGTCATTTTGAATGATAGGAATGCATGTACTGACCTGTTCATTCATCCGGGGACTTGTTTACATGCGGCACCATCCGGCACCTTGTACATCTAGTGATCACGTGATCTCCCCGTGATGGAAAAAACCCCAGGTATTAGAGTACGGGACCGAATACAGCTATGGGTGCCAATGGCTGTTTTCACATTAGAGGGATTGGAAGCAAAAATTTCACATTTCCCCATCATTAAACCTCCTGAATTTTTTAGGATGACTTTATAACGTTGTAAGGGAGAAACCTAAAGTGTTTTTAGAGACGTAAGCCAGTTTATTTCAAATTTACTATACTTTTAACACATCCATGCAGGTGAAATTCGGCCTTCGAAACCTGGAAAATGATAAAAAAAATATATTTATGCAGCCGTTAGCCCTGTGAATTTTTCAGGATTACACTATAACCTGCCAAGGTATAAATTTAAAGTTGTTTTAGATCTCAACTCTCGTTTATTACAAATTTAGCCCGCTTCCAAATAGTGCAGAAAGCACAGACCATTTTGTCTGTCTGGCTGAGACGACGTTCAGACAGAAAATCTCTCCGACGTCCGCGAGCACGCATCAGGGTCCTCTACGGTAGAGTATAAAAAAGCGGGCTGCCTCTCGTCTGCTACACACACTGACTTTAACCACATCATGACTAATGCTAGACGTGTACTCTTCTACATGCAATATCTTGACGATGCAACAGGTGAATTCATCGATATCAATGCGGCCACACAAGACAATAGTACCAACGAGGTATGGCTGGAAGAGATTATAGACAATCTGTTGAAAGGAGAAGAAGAAGAAGAACAGATGGTAGATGGTCGGAAGACTTTGACGATAATGTCGCAGCAGCACCAACAGCAGCAATATCTTGACGACTACTGCACGGAAATAACAAGACTGCAGAGGGACACAACACAGAGGGTGGTAAAACAATTACCATGTGTCAAATGTTTTACCCACTACGCCAAATTCACCCTATTCCCCTGTGGACACCAAGCGTTATGTGCCTGCTGTATCACCAAATTGCAGGGAGAGCAGGTCCTACGTCCAGTTGCATACCCGTCCCGTGTGCACTCATCCCGCTGAAATGTCCCCTATGCGCCAATAGGAAAGAAAAACTGCTCCAATCGTTGTAATCATTACAACCCACCTGGGCCTTATCAGGGCCACCAATTACTCCCGAAAGAGGGGCTTTCTAACTAAAAAAACACAAAAACACGAGCTCCCACACCTTTCCGCTACATCCATACACCTAGATAAATAACACTTAGTGAATGGGAACTTCCTACTAACACCCATGAATCCCCCCCCCCACACTATTAGTATGAATGCGAGTTACACATTAATAATATACTAATCTAATGGATACACCGAGTATACCCGGAAAAAGCCGAGTGTAAAAAAAATAATTGTCTCTGCCCACACGTCTGTAAATTAGCACACGCGTCATGGCGCTCTTTGAGGGTGATGAGGTGTGGAGATTGGTCATGATCATAGAATATGTTGGAGAGGAGATTGACATTTGTACGGCCTGGTGTTATTTCAATGTGCAACGTTAGAAGTCCTCTTTCGGAGGATTGGGTTAGCCTTGAAAAGGGACTTTGGTTGGTGATTTTTGAGGAGGCGGAGATTGGTAATCATAGAATATAGAGGAGAGGAGATTGAAGTATGTAGGGCCTGATGTTAATTTGAATGTGCAACGTTAGAAAGTCCCCTTTCGAGGGACTGGGTTGGCCCTGCAAAGGGGCGTTGGAATGATTTTTTCACCCTGTTTACTCAAGGGGGGGGTGCCGATTTGCCCCGGCTGATGGAAAAGTAGCCCCCGGGTTGTTGTTGTTGTCGGTGGTGTTGTTGTTCACGCAGCTGGTGGGCGACTGGCTAGATTTGTTGTTCCTCCTGGAGCACTGGCTGGGGTTGTTGGTCCTCCAACACGTACTCCAGGGCGCCCAACCAGTCCCTCCCCTCCAAATCGGCCGGGGCCCTGGTCACCAGATGATGGAGGTCGGCCCATGACAGAGGTGTCAAGTTGGTGTTGTCCCTGGTCCATTTCTTGATCTCTGACAACCAACAATCTTTCACGGCCCTCGCCAGTTCTTTTCTCTCCCTCCTCTCTTTCACCACTCTTGACTTGACTTGACTTTCACGGAGGTAGGGGAGAATGAAAAAAAACTATAACATGTACGGACACGGACTAGGCTAATTATACCAAGAGGTATATTCGTCTTCACATGTAGTAGTATAAAAGCGCATTTCGGGCCCTACTGACCTTGTGGGGCAATGCGCAAAGACTAGTATATTGACTCACATGTAGTAGCATAAAAAGCGCATTTCGAACCCTATTGACCTGGCAACGAAGCGCACTATGTACTACTCTATATAGACAGGCCTCTCTAGCCGTTTCTTTTCATTTACCACCATGGCAGCGGGCGGAACAGAGCTTGCGTTATTCCAACTGACACGGAACGTCTACCTCATCGTCAATGATGATCAACTGGAGCTCGTCCAAGAAGAACCGCAGGAGGTGAATTTTTTTTTTATCGTTATCAGGTTGGACTGTATTGACACGGTTGTTACAGGGAAAATAACCCGAAGTCGATTTCAAGCATGTCGGAGTCGGTGTATACATACGAAGTAGTGGTGATTCTTTTCCCCCCCGGTTGGAACAGCGCGGTGGTCCCCATATCACACTTCGTCCGTCACTATGGTTAGCCCTGAAAGCTGTACTCCCTGAGGTCGATGACTTACTGCACCATGAAGCTAAAGAGCTAGCAGCAGAAGACCCTGTGCTTTCCCGATGTCTTACACCTGGTTGCACCCTATTGTTGTATCCCAAACGAGTGGACCTCATCGATAACCGAACGGGGTGTACATCCGAATCCAGGTCTCTTTGTCACGAGAAGGATGGACCCAATTCAAACGGGTGTTGTTTGGTGAACTGGACGGCGACTTCATCCACCTATGTCACCAGGCCTACATTTTCCGGGGTTCCATTTTTGCTCGACTCACCTGTCTGAAAGGGGGTCATTTTACCCTGGACCCCAATCTATGGACGGCCTTGGAACAAGTAGTCCCCATTGTCGATGAGGTATTATATCTATAGGGTCCACACAGTCTAGAGCGTCAGTGTCTCGTCATGAAGCGAACATAGAACAGCGGAACCCGTTGGGGTACGGGTCGGACCAAGACAAAACATGTGGATAAGGTATTAACGGATTTATATTACTGCCAAGTCAGTCCAGCCGCTTATAGCGCTGTGGGAGCGCTCGCTCGAGCTGCGCAGTCCCAAGGCATCAGTGGAGCTGAAGTTCGGGAATGGTTAAAAACCCAAGACACTTATAGCTTACATCGAGCAGCCCGACGGCATTTTCGCCGTAACCGAGTCATCGTAGGAGGCATAGACGCACAATCGCAGGCAGATTTGGTCGATATGAGTCGATTTGCTCCCCACAATGATGGACATTAGTACATGTTGACCTGTATCGATATTTTATCCAAGTACGCATGGGTGATACCCATCCGGACCAAAACAGGGGAGAATCTTGTACAGGCTTTCCAGCAGATTTTCAAGACGGGTCGCAAACCCCTTTATTTGCAAACGGATGAAGGCAGAGAATTTCTAAACCGACACTTTCAAGCCTTTCTCAAGAAACAGAAGGTATTTTTCTTCCATACGTACAACGAAACCAAAGCCTCTGGGGTGGAACGGTTCAATCGGACCTTGAAAGGACGGATGTACAAGTATTTTACAGCCAAAAACACCCGACGGTACATCGATGTGCTACCTCAACTGGTCCGAGGGTACAATCGAGCCTATCATCGCAGTATCCAACGGGCTCCCGTCGATGTGACGGAACGCCACGAACATCAAGTGGCCGTACGCTGTACTCACCACCTGAACGCGGAGATGTGGTACGGATCTGTAAAGTCAAAGGTATATTTGAGAAAAGTTACTTGCCCAACTGGAGTGATGAGCGCTTTGTCATTGTTCGCCATAGTCTCCGAAACTCACACGTCTATCAACTGGAAGATCTACAAGGAGAAACACTGCAAGGCACGTTTTACGAGACGGAATTACAACCGGTTGTAGAAACACAGAAAGACTACTACACGGTGGAGGAGATTTTGAAAACGGAACTTCGACGTGGCATCCCAAATCATTTCGTCAAATGGCAAGGTTGACCCAGTTCGTTTAATTCCTGGGACTCAGCCCGTGACATGAAACGGGTATAAATTCTACCTCACGTCGCCTACAGCGTTCAGTCTAGGGCTGTACCATGGATAGTGCACAACTTCCCTTACTGCTGCGCACTCGAAAAGGACAAGTCGGTACTGTCGTGTGTATACTAGCGCTTCTGGGTGTCTTGCTTGGAGGTGTCTTCTACGAATTGCGTACCTGATATCCTGTTTCAACCTACCATCCATCTCAGCCACAACCGTCATCCCGCCACTCCAACGTCAATACGATACCAACAACAACACCACCAACAACAACAACACCACCATCTTGCAGGCACCTACCATTACTCTGCGGGACCACGAAGCTAACCATCCTGGAGGCACCTACTCGGCGAAACATCACGAGGGTCTATTCAACTCTGAGGGCACCTACCACCACCACCACCACCACACCGTCTATTCCTACCATCAGCAAGGTACCACCGACGACGACTGCACCTACTACCAGAGCAAAACTACGGCACCATAGGACTCCGACAAGTGTAGTGGGCCTTGTACCACGATTACCACGGCAACGGGACCCCCAAAACTACGATCCCTGGTGGGATCCGCGACAAATAACTAGTGTGGTGGAAAATGGATCCACGGTGGCAGCATCCTTTCACGTGTCTCATCGCTGGACCGACCGGTTCGGGGAAAACACACTTCGTTCAACGTCTCATCCAACACGGGTTAGCCCTCATTTCTCCTCCCGTGGCCCGCATCCTTTGATGTTATGGAGCTTGGCAGCCTGCGTACGAGGAACTGGCACGGAGTCCTGGACTCACCTTGGTGGAAAGATTACCCTCAGAGGAGGACTTGGCCCCGGACACGATGGTGGTCGTGGATGATCTGATGGCCGAAACGGATAGTCGAGTGACCCGGTTCTTTACCAGAGCAGTCATCATCGCCGGCTGAGTATCATCTACATCGTCCAAAATCTCTTCAGTAAGAACAAAGAGCACAGGAACATCAGTTTGAATGCCCAGTATGTGGTGTTGTTCAAAAACCCCAGAGACGCGTCACAAATCATGCACCTGGCAAAACAGATGTACCCTAAAAACACTGCCTTTGCTCGGGAAGCCTTTGAAGATGCCACCCAGGAGACCCATGGCTACCTGCTCATCGACTTGAAACAAGGGACCCCCTCGGCACTTCGATTGCGGACCCACATTTTTCCCGGTGAGTTCCAGACTATGTACACGCCCGAATAAAAGAACAAGACAGAACACCCTAGCATTCACTTCCTCATCATGTCTGCGCGGATACGGAAGCACGCGCCGGCACTCCGCATGTTGCGCTCCTCGACTGTTACAAGGCTTGCAATTACCCTATCCTGTCCCTGCCACGGTACAAAAACTGCAGTCCCTCGATGAAGAGAGGAATAGCATACTTCAACGCCGACTGCCCGATCACGGTGAAACAGAATCCTGATATGGGTTGGACCGATCAGGGGGAACTGCATATTCGAAACCGAGTGGTGCCGGGGTCCCATATCACCGATACGGTGCGCTCTCGCAAACACACTAATCCATCGGGTTGGGAAGCCTTTGCTCAGGAGTTGAAAGACACACAAGTCCCTCGAGAATTGGTGGGGAATACTCAACGCTGGACTTCTTGGGAAGATACCCCTTTGACACCCCCCAACACACCCTCACGACGGGCACGTTCTTTTCATCCCTATTCGAAATCTAAGACGGGTAGCAAGCCACCCCGACGATCACGACGGCGGATGCAACTGCCCAAGGCCTGGGACGCCTATTAAAGCCGGGGGCGGAAGGAGAAAAGCTCAGTCGTCATGCTTTACCTCACGTTTCCCAGTAACAGTAACAGTTTCCTGACAACACCTTGGTCAAGTACGTGACCCAGTTACCGCAACCGTTGCATTTACCTGGACGGTTGGAATGTGGACTCGTTGATATTCAATACCCTTACTCGTGGTACAACGTGCGAGACAATGACGTGTGGAACGAGGTGCCTACGAAGGCAAAGTAACCCGACTGACCCTACCCGAAGACCAATACGATACCCCCAAGGAGTTCATATAGGGGCTGAGAACACTGATGCATTATAAGTCTTTACGTGTGGTTACGAATACTTCAAAACCCGTCAAATCCTTTCCCTTAATCAATCATGTGGACTTCGATTACAACGCACACAACGACAAGGCCTGTCTCCTTCTCAACCCCAACGTGGGTGTCGAACTCAGTCCTAGCCTACAGCAAATGCTAGGTGTCCCTCACCCGATCTACTCGGGTCCAAGCACCGACAGAGCCGAAATTACGATGGATATGAAAGTGAGTATGTACGGACTCTACGTCTACTCGGACGTGGTCGACAACCACATTGTCGGAGATGTCAGCACACCTCTGTTACGGGTGGTTCCCATTAGAAAGAAGTATGGAGATCAAGTCACCCAGAGTTTCAACCACATACTCTACCTACCCGTACACAGACCGATATCAACACGATCACGGTGGATATAAGAAATGACACGGGACGCCCGGTCGCATTCGAACGAGGAAAAGTGGTACTGACACTTCATTTCCGACAAGCACTTTCTCCCCACTTCGTATAATGTACGTGCCTTACCAGTGCCATACGGCCAGCTATGCAGATTATTACAAACGGGAGGTGGAGGTCAGGTCTTAAGCGGTACACGCATGCAACGAGGTCACGGGCTGGGAAACATACTGGGAAGAATTGTCAAAACGTTATTGCCCTTGGTGATACGTGAAGTAAAAGCGGTGGACGAACAAGCGGTACGCAGTGGACTGCAAGTCGCAGGTGATGTCTAGTGTGGTACGGCACCCGACAAGCCTTGAAACGACGGGCCAAAGAAGCAGGCAGCGTCTTGGTCGCCAAAGCCCTTAAAAGACAACCCCCGTCACATGGGAGAGTCATTCGACGGCAAACACACGGACGACGCACACCCAAGAAGAAGAGAGACATCTTCGCATAATGGCATTCATTCACTCCGAGTCGTGTCCGTCTACCAAGAGTGAATTGGATTTGGACTATTCCACCCACACAGACCAGTGTCGCCGAGGGTCGTTGGGTAGAACATCGTTCCCTGGCTAGCCTGACGGAAACGGGGCCGTTGGAATTTACCATTGAAAACAAAGATACGGCATACCTGAATTCAGCCCACACGTACTTTCACGTGAAAGCCAACGTGGTGAAAGGTGACAGGACGGACATCGACGACGAAGCGGTCGTAGCCCCGGTGAATCTCTGGCTACACTCGATGTTCCAACAGGTGGATATCAGTCTGAACGATAAACTCATCAGTATGCCCACCAATACGTACCCGTACCGAGCCTACATCGAGACGATGTTGTCGTACGGAGAAGATGCCAAAAAACACACTTGTCAGCCCCACTGTACTACAGGGATGCGCCCGGTGAAATGGATACCACCACCGTTGCAAATAATGGGTTCATCCAACGCAGGAGGTTTACAGCCGGTAGCAGGTCCGTCGATATGATGGGTCGACTCCACGCCTGTTGCTGCAAGACTGCTACCTGATGAACGGCGTATCCATCAAGATCAAGTTGATCGGTTCCCCATCCACTTTCGCTTTGATGGCCGGCGGAGATGCCCCCAATTACAAGATCGCCATAGAAGATGCAGCCCTGTTTGTTCGTATCGTGGATTTGCAACCAGGGGTGTTGGCGAGTCACATGGAAGCCTTATCGAAAAAATCAGCCCTGTACCCCATCCGACGCGTACAGACCAATGTTTTCTCTGTGCCAGCGGGTACGATGATGGCCAATCGTGAAAATATATTTCTAGGAGATCTGCCTAAACGTCTTACCCTGGCGTGTGTCACCAACACCAGCTTCAATGGGACCTTGGGTGAGAATCCGTTCCACTTTCAACATTACAACATCAACTTTGTGGCACTGCACGTGGTTGGCCATCAAATCCCAGCCCGACGGTTACAACCAGATTTTGGTAACCATCAATATGTGCGGAGCTACCTGAACCTGTTTACAGCCTCAGGACAAAACAATCAGGACGAAGGAAATACCATCACTCGACGAGATTTTGCGCGTGGGTAAACTTCGTTCGCCTTCGACCTCACCCCTACCTTGGAACACGATCATCAGCTGGCCTTGCCCAAGAAAGGAAACTTACGGTTGGAACTGCGTTTCTCCGTAGCTCTACCCCATACCATTAACGTGATTTGCTACGCCGAGTTTGATAACGTCATCACAGTGGATCAGCAAAGAAACGTCCTGTGTAACTACGCCAGCTAGAGTCATGGATACAGAGCAGCTCATCGCCATACTCCAGCGGGATACCCGGGTACCCTTTCGAGGTGTGTTTCCACGCAATGTCTTTCCCACCACCCCATCCCCCCTGCGGCCTACATCCTGAATACAGACCCACGTACTCGACCGGGTGAACATTAGGTGGCTGTATACGTGGACGCCCTGGGCCAAAGAGAATATTCCAAAGAGAATATTTTGATTCCTCCGGACTTGCACCCCTGCATCCCGATTTGACCGAGTTCATGGACGAATCTACTACAGTGTGGCGCTGGAATACCAAAAGATTACAAGGACTCTTGAGTAGTGTATGCGGACATTACTGTGTGTTTTATCTCATTCACCCGAGTAGAGGACATTCTATGCAAACGATCGTACAGATGTTTGATGATTATTCTCAAGCTGAAGACCGTGATGTACTTGTATACGACTGGGCTGCCTCTCGTTTTAATGTTCATGCCTCATTTCTCTGGTTGTCTTAATTTCTACCGCGCGGTGTTCTTATTGTTTGTTCCTACGTTGTTGTTCCGACGTTCATTGATGTTCAATAAAAATTCATGAAAACACAATTGACGTTTTGACTTTTTTTATATTCAGTTGAACAAGAACATATAGAATATGTACAAAGAATGTCAACAATACAGTAGGTATGTAAAAACTGCCAGGAGTAGGATTCGAACCCACGACCTGCATTGCGCAGACCAGCACTTAAGGCTGGCGCCTTAGACCACTCGGCCATCCAGACTTTTACAGTTATCGTGTACGCTATTTTTTACAGTTATAGTTTTAACTCGTTGTATCATGAGAAGTATATCAAAAGTCATCAAAAGTCCAGGTAGGTGGTACTGACTCCAACGGGAAGGACTTTCCGTTTCGGATAGAAGAATGTGAAGGCATCCTGTTGCTGGATGTACGTCCGCATCTGGTGGTCGACGACCCGGAATCCTCTGTTAGTGCCACTGGCCTGGCTTTGCAGCACGCCCAGGTAGAGGGCTTTGTGGATGGCAGGGTCACGCCGGTTGACTCCTTTTCAACTGAAATTGTTGTTTCCATCTCTACCGTAACAATAGTATGTTTTGGACGACAGCGCGATCATGGCATCTCCACTCCACTCTAACTTGAAGAGGCCCGGCGTCCGCTTGTCGTACTGATAATGGTCTTTTCCCGGTAGCCACTGGTCCCGTTCCGCCTCATATTGCGCGCGTAATTCGGGTTTGACGAGTGACTCCCAATCCGCATTACAGACGGCCATGTAGGCAGAGTCCGTCTCCATCTCCATTAATTGCCAGTCTGATGGATTGAAATACACACCCATGAAATCATATAAAAATTGCAGCATCCTCAGCTTGACCACCTGGTATACCATAAATCCAATTTGGAGCGGTAAGTTTTAACGCCTGGTCTTTTTGGTGAAGTGACTTCATACGTATCATCATCGATGACGTCCACCGACCGAACGGGGGCGAGCTGATCTTTTTGCGCGCTTGTTTGGTAGTACAGATATTCACGTTCATGTGCTTATCTTGGTTGGTCACCGTTTTTCCATAGTAGCCATTGCCTGTCAGTTTCCAGGATTCCCCGATAATGGTCGGAACGTTGCTGGAAATGCTGACACTCAGGGGAATATGGCGCTGCGTCCACTGCGTTTTGGCTGAGAAAATATCCATGGGTTCCAAAATGGCCTCGAAATCATAGCACGCCCGGTATGGAAAATAACGGTCCTGTAGTGTTATGACAATCCCCTCATCAGCCAGCTCTTCGAAAATAGTAGGCGTGTTATGATACACACCACCAGGAAATTTCCGTTTCACAGTGTTGTCACGAATCTTTTCGTGCTGATGTAAGTTGGACGAACGGTGAAACACCCGATGGCATTGAGAACAACTGTAGGATTGTGCGTACAGGCTCATATCGTAGATCAGGGAAAAATGACTCATCCCACCGTTGTCGAAGACATTGACTTTCATCGTAGAGGCATACGGTTCTGTTGAGCGATGAACCAATTCAGTCACAAATGTGTCACCGTCCTCCTCCCGTAGTAAACGGTGTACAAAGATATTGACGTGAAAACGCGATTCCACGACATCCAAATACTCGAATGGGACTCCCCGGAACTGCCGCTGGTCAATGCCTTATGTCTCTAGATACTCTTCCCAATACATATTTGCCCTTCTATCACAAGCCCGGGGATCACACTGGTCCAAATGAACGACCAAACACCGAAACAGACATTTCCGGTCTTTGTAGGGCCCATTTGCGCCTCTCGTTTTCTGCCTTTTCGATGGGCCAGTCAAGGCGGAAGAATAACAGGAGCGCCGATGGGGTGATCTCTCAATTTGGTGACGAAAAATGTGACGTTCGTCACCATTTCTACAAACCATTTGGTATTGGGACGTTGCAACCGGGCCCATTCCAAAGGATCCAACGTAGTGAGTTGGTCGATGAGTGGCTCCAGAGAAATAGCATCCGTCACCGTGAAGGGTTGGTCAAACACATAGGTATTATTACTGGGATAATAATACCATAACTGGTTTGTCTCTTGTTACCGTAAGATGTACCCAAATGTCATATTCAATTTGAAGGCTGTAACTTGATTTGCAAAAATGCTCTCGGCGTAGGTAGGAAGATGCGTGAGGTCCTCCAACCGGATATTATACAAATCCAATAGGAGACGGTGACGGTGGAAACAATGGCGTATCGTGTTCCAGTGACGTCGGTACAACGCACTCACACGCTGGTCTTCGGGTAAGGCTTCAGCCGGAGGCGCTCCTGGACCCCCTGGACAATCTTGTCCACGTCTCATGCTATCGGTCACACCTGGTCAGGCAGGTAGACAGGCTCCACTGGTATTAGCTCCTCTCTTCAGGTAGGCTCAGGCTGGTCAGTTAGCTCCGGTCTGGCTGGCTCAGACTGGTAAGGTAAGTCTTCAGGCTGGTCCGATCAAGTAGGCAGGCCACTGAATGAAGCAATCCTTTTGTAATTTAAGGGTCGCTTCCCATACGGATATTTCGATGAAGCAATCCCATGAAAATGCCGACTTTTTTACACCTACATAGAAGTACCCGGATGTACAAGAACCCGGATGTAAGTCCCCGGCTGTACAAGAACCCGGATGCAAGTCCCCGGCTGTACAAGAACCCGTATGTAAATATGCTCTAAAAGGATGAATGGAAAAAACACATACAGCTCACTTCAGGCATTGCTATTATCGAGGACCCGGATATAGGTCAACCATAAAATACCCGGCTGTAAGGATAAAGAGACAAGGACCCGGATTCTGCTATCAATGCCCGGCTGTAAGTCCCCGGATGGTAAAAGGACCCGGATGAATACACTACATGTACAAGGTCCCGGATGGTCCCGGATGTATGTCAGTGCATTCCTATCATTCAAATGACCTTGAACTATAGTGATCACGTTCCCTCCCCGTGATGTAAAAAACCCAGATACAAGTCAGTACATGCATTCCAATCAGTCCATAGTCATACCCAGGTCATGCCCGATTCACACAGACCGGAAGTGACGTCATACCTGCGCAGAACACTCCTGCGCAAATCTCCTCATGACCTCCCCATAAAACCGGAAATGACGTCATACCTGCGCAAAAAGACCTGCGCACTCGTCCAAACATGTGCTGAAATGCTTGCTGTATACTACTAATGCGCTAGATACTGAGTTCAATATCATTTTACTCGGGGATCTCGATGACGATCTTCTAAACGGTAATTCGCGCTACCTTGGCCAAATTTTTGATCGACTTTGCATAAGTAATATCATCGGCGGATCTGCAAATTAATGGTGTCATCCGATAGAGCATGTCCAACATATTTGATGTACCAAGTATCAGTGTGATATTCGGTCGGGAAAGGGGTTAAAATAGCCAGATAGTTATTCAGTTAGTTATTCAGAACAGCGCGCCCTGGCAGCGGATCGGGAAACTAATGATGTCATTTGGTAGAGCTTGGCTCACATAGTATATGTACCAAGTATCAAGGTCATATTCGGTCGGGAAAGGGGTTAAAATAGCCAGTTAGTTATTCGATTCTGCAGTTAGTTATTCAGTTAGATATTCAGAACAGCGCCCCCTGGCGTCGGATCCGGAAACTAATGGTGTCATCTGATAGAGCATGTCCAACATAGTTGATGTACCAAGTATCAAGGTGATATTCGGTCGGGAAAGGGGTAAAAATAGCCAGTTAGTTATTCAGTTAGTTATTCAGAACAGCGCCCCCTGGCGGCGGATCGGAAAACTAATGACGTCATTTGGTAGAACTTGGCTCACATAGTATATGTACCAAGTATCAAGGTGATATTCGGTCGGGAAAGGGGTTAAAATAGCCAGATAGTTATTCAGTTAGTTATTCAGAACAGCGCGCCCTGGCAGCGGATCGGGAAACTAATGATGTCATTTGGTAGAGCTTGGCTCACATAGTATATGTACCAAGTATCAAGGTTATATTCGGTCGGGAAAGGGGTTAAAATAGCCAGTTAGTTATTCGATTCTGCAGTTAGTTATTCAGTTAGATATTCAGAACAGCGCCCCCTGGCGTCGAATCCGGAAACTAATGGTGTCATCTGATAGAGCATGTCCAACATAGTTGATGTACCAAGTATCAAGGTGATATTCGGTCGGGAAAGGGGTTAAAATAGCCAGTTAGTTATTCAGTTAGTTATTCAGAACAGCGCCCCCTGGCGGCGGATCGGGAAACTAATGACGTCATCTGGTAGAACTTGCCTCACATAGTATATGTACCAAGTATCAAGATGATATTCGGTCGGGAAAGGGGTTAAAATAGCCAGTTAGTTATTCAGTTAGCTATTCAGAACAGCGCCCCCTGGCGGCGGATCGGGAAACTAATGGTGTCATCCGATGGACCATGTCCAACATAGTTGATGTACCAAGTATCAGTGTGATATTCGGTCGGGAAAGGGGTTAAAATAGCCAGTTAGTTATTCAGTTAGTTATTCAGAACAGCGCCCCCTGGCGGCAGATCGGGAAACTAATGACGTCATTTGGTAGAACTTGGCTCACATAGTATATGCACCAAGTGTCAAGGTGACATTCGGTCGGGAAAGGGGATAAAATAGCCAGTTAGTTATTCGATTCTGCAGTTAGTTATTCAGTTAGCTATTCAGAACAGCGCCCCCTGGCGTCGGATCCGGAAACTAATGGTGTCACGTGATAGAGCATGTCCAACATAGTTGATGTACCAAGTATCAAGGTGATATTCGGCCGGGAAAGGGGTTAAAATAGCCAGTTAGTTATTCAGTTAGCTATTCAGAACAGCGCCCCCTGGCGGAGGATCGGGAAACTAAAGGTGTCATCCGATAGAGCATGTCCAACATAGTTGATGTACCAAGTATCAGTGTGATATTCGGTCGGGAAAGGGGTTAAAATAGCCAGTTAGTTATTCAGTTAGTTATTCAGAACAGCGCCCCCTGGCGGCGGATCAGGAAACTAATGACGTCATTTGGTAGAACTTGGCTCACATAGTATATGTACCAAGTATCAAGGTGATATTCGGTCGGGAAAGGGGTTAAAATAGCCAGTTAGTTATTCGATTCTGCAGTTAGTTATTCAGTTAGCTATTCGGAACAGCGCCCCCTGGCGTCGGATCCGGAAACTAGTGGTGTCATCTGATAGAGCATGTCCAACATACACTCTCAGAAATATTCAGGGAATAATCCTGAATAGATCAGGCTGCACATCCACAACTCAATTTCAGGGATTTTACCTGAAATTCAGGAATAATTTCCTGAAATTCAGGTATATCATCCATGAATTAAAGCTAAATTACCTGAATTTTAGGGTATTTTACGTACCTGAATAGGGACGGGAACATACTAATCAGGGTGGTAAATTTGCCTGAATTTCAGGGAAAATCCACTCATTCAGGGATCATTTTCCTGAAATTCAGGAAATTATCCCTGGATTTCAAGTAAAATCCCTGAAATTGAGTTGTGGATGTACAGCCTGATCTATTCAGGATTATTCCCTGAATATTTCTGAGAGTGTAGTTGATGTACCAAGTATCAAGGTGATATTCGGTCGGGAAAGGGGTTAAAATAGCCAGTTAGTTATTCAGTTAGCTATTCAGAACAGCACCCCCTGGCGGCGGATCGGGAAACTAATGGTGTCATCCGATAGAGTATGTCCAACATAGTTGATGTACCAAGTATCAGTGTGATATTCGGTCGGGAAAGGGATTAAAATAGCCAGTTAGTTATTCAGTTAGTTATTCAGAACAGCGCCCCCTGTCGGCGGATCGGGAAACTAATGACGTCATTTGGTAGAACTTGGCTCACATAGTATATGTACCAAGTGTCAAGGTGATATTCGGTCGGGAAAGGGGTTAAAATAGCCAGTTAGTTATTCGATTCTGCAGTTAGGTATTCAGTTAGCTATTCAGAACAGCGCCCCCTGGCGTCGGATCCGGAAACTAATGGTGTCATCTGATAGAGCATGTCCAACATAGTTGATGTACCAAGTACCAAGGTGATATTCGGTCGGGAAAGGGGTTAAAATAAAGGTACAATTATATCGATAAAATAATGACTGCTCCCCTTCGAATAGCGAACCGCTAACCGCGAACTGCAGACCAACTTCACGAAGGTGCCGTAAAAGGGGCATGGAAAGATTTTTTTTAGCCCTTATTAAGCCGTTATAACGACTTATTATGTCGTTAGAACGACTTATTAAATCGTTATAACGACTTAATAATTCGTTCTAACGAATTAATCCACCAATAAAATTCCGTCATTTTCTGCCGCTTTTATTTTGTTAGCTGACAACTGCCCGGCGAAAAACAACGTTTAGATATATGCAATACCATTGGGCGAATCTTCGGGAGGTGGGGGTCCGGGGGTTACGTAGAAATAATTTCTTAAAATGATATGTAAAATAAACGAATGTGGATTATTTAATTAGAGTATCTATATATGTATCAAACAGACATCTATTCATGTGGTTTGTGAGCGTACTATATTTCGAGTTTTAATATGCACATATTATGGCCACGAGCTCACCACGTGTGGTGGTGTTTTCTGTCCTGTTTTGTATGTGTTATACCAGAATGTCTAACGGGGGCATAAGGTGTGATACCTTTCAATATCGATGCGTGTTTATGCGAAACAATAGTGAAAATTGAACCATTAATCCACATACATTATGTTCAATTTCTTTCAAGGAAAACGCCCAGACCTAGACGGCCTCTGGACTCTCGCCTGTTGCACTGTTATAGTCAGAACCGCCCCACTATGAATTTTCGCTGGATCCGCCCTTCAGTATGAAGTCTGATATGCTAATGAAGTAATAAACTTTACCTTTGAACAATTTAAGATCAATTGATTGCCATTATTTATTACAAACTTTACTGTCGGGTAAAGGCAGGTCGAAGTCGATTATTATATAACCGCGGAGGACACTTAAACGGAATATCATATCTTATTACCCCACGAGCAAATTCGTATTCAATATCTGAATTGTGACTGGTTAAAAGGTCGGGTCGTATAAACCCATACACCCCGTGTGATGTCTTGCTACTCGGGGTATATAAAAAACAACTCACGTGCGATTGGAACCGCCGCTCTCGCTTCGAAAGTTCAGCTGACCATATCTCAATACGTATGGAATAACTTTCGCCCACTCGTCGAAATGAGGTGTTCGGTTTGACCGTATTTTTCCCCTTAGTGTGTTGCGTTTATAAACCGAAAATATAATTTCCTGTCGTTTACTTTAAAAGTTACTAGCTTGAGAGAGAAAATACTGAATTTTCATATTCTCAATTTTCACCGAGAAGAGATTTGTCAAAAAAATATTACGAGTACTAGAAAATAAGCATTTGTTTGTTTTTGCAATTTTTGGTGATATTCTTGAAGGGAATTCCATTCATATATAAAATATGACACCTTCAACCAAAACGAGTCTTACATATCGAATTGCGGTGGGTTTGATCCAAAATGATGCTGAAGAATCGTTTTGGTTAAAGGTGTCATATTCTCATGATATTGAAATATGCCAAAACGCTTGTAATGCTCTGAAAGGGTGTAGTTCACCGCCATTCGGCACATGATTCCTCATTTTGATAATTGTAACAGCTGCTTGGCCGAATGGTTACAGTGCCGGACTACAGATTAAAAGAAAAGCAACGTTTTGGTTCGAATCTCCAAATCCCCCCCAAAAAATTCTTCATTTTTTCCTTTTTCTCCCATCTTCATCATTTTGAACTTTAAAGTGAAATGAAGACAGCGAACCCCTAACGCACATAATCCCTTATTTTATTATAATTCGTCGATAGAATTACACACAAACAACTCCACACACAGTCAGTATTTGAATATTCTGACGACCCAGCAGAGCAAAAATTAATTGTTACATATATATAATTTCGTCTTAGGGCAGCGAAAAGTTGTAACTATCAATTGAAAAGTTATAAGGTCAAACTTGTCTTATATCAAGGTCAATATGTGTCAATGGTAACCGTATGAGAATATGAACCAGAATTTCCCATTTGACTGGCCTCGCCTGGGGAATACCTGAGCATTACGTCACAATTTACCGGCCTTATGTCAAAGTCACATGGCGGAAGCGCGCGACTGAGATCACGAGATGATCGCCCAAATATAAAGCAATATCCAATCTTGTCCACGTAATTTTTGCTCAGGTACAGCGGAAGAAGTTGCCAGCATGCGTTCTGTGATAATATTGTCCTGTTTTGTAGTAGGAGTATTCGCGAAATGTGATTTCCCGCCAAACCTTTGGTGTTCCTCGAAAGAAATCGCGTCTCTGTGTGAGGTGAGTGAGGAAGATGTTCTTTTTAGCAGTGTATATTGTTCCTTAATAGCGCGATCGGGATATTCAACCTTTTCTCTGGATCAACAACCACTTCGTGTTGGGTGGATATTGTTCTGTAATGCGGTATAATAGCACGATCAGGATATTGAACCTTAAAGTCCGACTAAAATTTTAAAATGCTAATTTTAAAGGGGGCGTATAGGCCTACTGCTAGTCGGACATGCAGCCCCTACGGCCGTACAAGATATTTTATAATACTGATTTCTATTGAATGTAGGGTCTGCCAGTTCAACCGGCAAAACCTTCTAGCTGCGGGACCGAAATGTTCGGCAGCAAAAAACGATATTTTAAACGCCATTGTCTTCACCCAAAATAATGAAACCCACCTTTCAAGTTAAATCACAAGCTTGGAATCTGTGCTAAACATTCCATGGGTAGTTTATTGAAGCATTCTCACAACACAGCTTTTCTGAACCGAGAATTCGCTTACGCGGCTGGTGAGTTCTGGGTCTAAATTGGGTTCAGCAAAGATGTGTTGTTTTGAGAATGCTAGAATAAATTACCCACAGAATGTTAGAAGTCTGTGATTTAACTCGAAAGATGGGTTTCATTATTTCTGGATGGAGAAAATGGCGTATAAAGTATCGTTTTCTGGCTGCCGGACATAAATTTTCGGTCCGGCATACAGCTAGAAGATTTTGTCGAGTAAACTTGCTGACTTGTTTTGAGGGGAATATGCAGTTTTGTTGCCCCGAGGATGTGCATGCGGCTCGGCCAATATGCACAGCCGAGGAGCAACAAAACTGCATATTCCTCTCACAACAAGACAATAATTTCATTATTATATTAATCAACTTATAACTCTGTGCTAATCTATTATCCCTTGAGCAAAATATTCTTTATGTTCTATTTAGTGAGTTGGTTGTTTTAGCCTGCAACATAATTTACCAGGCACGAACTTTCACTGATTCGGAGCTGCCTCACTACTATCGTGTAGATCTCGCAACATAGTATACGTATTTTAGTTGTTCGACGACGCTTGGTAGTTACTGCAATAATGTGCTTGGGTAGGCCTACGATTCTACTTACAATTAGATGGAGGAGATATTTATTTCTGTTGTATTCTGCATTGTTAAACTCAGCTCGACGAAGTACTCTGTGATCGACTATTTGCAGCGTGACCGACAGAACGAATATAGGCCTACACTCACGTGACCGGGGAATATGCAGTTTTATCTCATTACGATTTATATAGGAAGACACTCTAATAAATATAATAATATAAAATATTTTGAAGGAGCTGCTTGTCGGACTAGCCTACTGCTGGCTGATCTGGTTATATTTGGATTTGTGCATTGCTTGAAGTGTGTATAGAAAGAATGTCAGAGTTTAAAATATAGAAAATTATGCCTCACCAGGGCGGTAAAAATACCTCCATGGAATAAAGGTATACGTTAGAACATTTTCTAATTGATAAAGATACAGCAAAAGACTGAATTTTGATAAGACAGAAAATTAACTCAGCTGGAGATTATTATCTGATTAACCCTTTGCATTGGCAGACAGACCAGGCTGGTGATAAGGGAACGTTGGATTAAGATGATTGGACAATAAACCATAAACTATATTTTCAATTTATAAAATTGAATTCCTAGGTCCACTGAAGTCCACTGAACCCTATCATCAATTGCACTAAAGGACGAATAGCCCGATCGCGCTATTCAACCTTGGCCTGGGCGATTTGAGGTGTACTGCAGCCTTGGGGGGGGGGGGGAGGCAGAAAGTGCCTCCGCCCTATATATTTTCGCTATCGCTAAGGCTAGAGGGCTGAAACTTACCACACTATATCTTTGGGTCAAGCTCTACAAGAAGATGTAAAATCCAAGATGGGCACCATCATTTTCAAAAAAGCGTTTTTGGACGATTTTTCTGTCAAAATTTCCGATTTTTTATTTTTATTAAAGACAAAATAAAGTAGGTTTCACCCACTTTTCCATACAGAAAAGCAAAATTTTTTGAAGAAATATGACGAAAAAATCACTTTTCTGGTACCCCACATGGCTGCCATTTTGAATTTACCCGTGAGCCTCTGCTCGAGGGGTCATGCAAGTAGGCTCAAAATGACTCCAATATAATAATCCCAGGCCAGGTAGGGTTAATAACCACTTCGGGTTATTTTTTCCATATAATTCAATGGATTGAATGAGTGTCACACTCATAGACACACTGTTGTGTGCATTGTGCGACCGCGTACTTCAGTATTGGAGAAAGTTCTGCAACGAAACTAAATTGGAAAATGGAGGGCGGGCAAGGGTAGTCCGAGCCTCATATATCCCTTCATGCTTGACAACGGATCATTTCTGAGACACTGTCCCATACAAAAAACGCAAAATGCGAGGATTTAGGATTTGTCTGGACTTGTGGAGATGATTATTTTTATCGATATTTATATTTCCATCGTCAGATTTTATGTTTCGTTGAGGGTTTTGAACGAAATGAAGTTGGCTTAAACACTTCACTGATTTCAACATGTTCAAAGCGAGAAACTGCGCTTGGAAATTGCATCAAAGTAAGAAAAACTGTAAATAATAAAAATGAATGAAAGTAATGAAAAAATGGGCGACAGGTTAAATGACATGTGGGTGGCTGATGGTATTGTTTGTCACAAGCCAATGGTCCCCTACCCTGATGACGTATCATATCTGCTTCAATCACGTGATGACTTGTGTATTCAGCCATCTGCATGGCACGTGAACACTTATCCAGAAGTCTAACATCGCTTATGTAACACAAAATCAATTAAGTTGCCATTGTCAACGTTAGTACATGTGCCGCAAGGCGTGAAGTCCTATATGTAGCCCGATACACCAAATTATACCTTGCTCTTCAGTCCTGGACTGGCAATTCAGTGGAGTTGACAGGCTGATTGAATTGTATAAAGATCCCCACCAGCCATTTAATTGTCATGGATGTTGGGGGCCTGTTTAGCATCAAGGGATAGAAGAGGGATTTTATTGTTATTGATGTAGGGGGCCTACGTCATCAGGCTTCTGGGCAATTGCAGGTATCTATGATAAAGTATTTTATTTCTTTCGCAGGTTGAGAAGCAATGTGAACAGTTTCTGTTGCCCAGAGCCAATGCAGCTCCTGTGAACATTACCCTTTATTACGAGTCATTGTGTCCAGATTGTCAACAATTTTTCAAGGACCAATTCTATAAGGCCTATCAAGCGATCGGAATGATTATGAATATATCGCTTGTGCCTTATGGGAATGCCTATGTAAGTACATGTATGAGAACTGATACGGAAAAAAATAAATTAAGAAAAACCTTGAGAAAATATGGTTCACAATGTGGATGCTGAGGTGGCCGAGTGGTTTAGAGTGCTTCATTTACTGCTGGCGATTTGGTGTTAAACTCTTAGGATGCATTCAAGTCTCACATGGGATTGGCCCATCCAGGACAGTTGTGTGAGCTTTACCAAGATAGTGTCATCCTAAAAATGATTGGATATAAGTGTTACCTACTTCTTAAATGGCATCAGTGTATAACATCACAACACAGATTCTTGAATTGTCCCAGGAATATATTTGGTGATTATAGAATCTGATATTCACTGATATCACTATTGGTATGAACTTCGCATATATACTTAAGACTGCATCATCTTTTTACTTTATATCTGCTTTTAGGAGAAGCAACAGGGTGGTGAATGGGTATTCCAGTGTCAGCATGGAGTCCAAGAATGTCGTGGGAATGTAATCGAGGTAAGTTAATAAGTCAGCTCATGCTATTTCGCATCATTTTTAACGCCTTTTTAGTGCGAGTTTCGAATTTTCTCGCTTCAAAATGTAAACATCACTGCTCTGTTGTCACCGGAAAATTGTCTCCTCAAGTTAGAGAACATATTTATAAGGGGAGATAAGCAGAGCGGAAGTTGTTTTCATGGATGACACTAGGCCAGAACATTGATCTGTTGGTATGCCCAACAAGACAACATCAGGGACAATACTTCCAATTTTGCAGACTGGGACCACCCAAAAATAATAAAATAAATAAAAAGCTACCTGCCTTTCTCATTTCGAAATGAAATTGACTGAGAACAATTAACTAACTGTGTATTTTCCAAAGAACATGAAGAAGTGATCATAAAAAAATGCCGGCGGATATTTTAAAATATTGTAGATGAACTTTCTAAAATACAGGTGATTCATCTTTTCAATTATTTGTATGCCTAAATAATTTCTCTTTTTATGAATAGACGTGTGCGATATATGTGGAGAAAACCGTGGACAACTACTTCCCATTCATACATTGCATGGAAATCTCGACAAGCCGGCCTGACGAATCCGCAAAACAGGTCAATTAAAAAAAATCCAGATCTTGGGAGTGAATTCTTGGATAAGAGTGAATTCTTAGATTCGCTAGAGTTCACCACACGCTGTCACCATTTGGGTGGTGGAAAATAGCGAACAGGCATCCAGAGCATAGAGAAAGCATACAATTTATTGTGTCATTGTGCGCGGCAATCAAAAATATCGAAGGAAAAGAACTCTGTCATAAATGTGGGAAAATGTACAGAGATGTATTGGAACATATAGTGCTTCACTGTGATTCTTTGGAAGATCAGAGAGACGAACTGTGGTGTACATTATTAACATTGACGATATCCGATTCAGGGTGTTTCTCCATTGTCTTTCTCATTGGGACCTACTGCATATCATGATTGGGGGAACAATAGAGTATAATCTATTGAATGAAGATCCAGAGCTGTTCAGGATAGTGTGTCTAAAATTCGTACACAATGTTAGTAAATTGTACTTTCAGTAGTGACAGCCTCTCTGTCGTCTTGTGCATAACGTTAACAAACTGTGCATATGACAGTAATTAATCACACAAGAGCGATCTCATCCACTGTTTAATTCTCCTTGTAAATAACAACGGAATCTGCCTGTAACCAACTGTAATTATCTTCCTATTTTCTACTGATTGCTACTGTAAATATGCCTGATATATGCTCTCCACGAGGAGGAAATAAAGGTAATAATAATAATAGGGATTCAAACCTCAATATTCCACATACCCTACATCAGGGTAAGCAAAGGTAAAGATCTGTCAAAATCGAGGCATCCACTTACAGAATAGCACCATGGCATTATGGAAACGAAAAACCAATTTATCATGGATAGACAATTTCATTCTGGTCTACAGAGTATTTTGAATAAATTTGTTACACAGTGAAATCTGTGAATACTGACACCTGGGTAAACCGACCAACCTCTAAATACTGACATTACTCATGGTTCCAATACTTAAATTTAAAGAATTTTGCATGTTGATAAACCAGAACCCTGTTAAAACCGACACTGCAATATCATCTGGTCCGAAGCCTGGTCAGTATACACAGATTCCACTGTACAACACAGCAATAATATAATGTCTTGCATTCTCTCTCTATTTTACAGTGCTCCACCAAATATAAGGTAGACCTTTATAGTATTATGACATGTGCCAATGGGACTCTCGGCAACAATCTTGAACACCAGATGGCGCTGAAGACCAACAGATTGGATCCGCCACATCAGTATGTTCCATGGGTCACCGTCAATGGGGTGTGTATTAAAATATTAAACTAGGAAAACTTTGTTATAGAACAATGTAGAAACAGTAAAATTATTATCAATGAAGCTCTGACAGAATAATCTTCAACAGGGTTGACAATTCCATGTCCATTACACATCTGTCCACCAGTACTGACAATGACATTTTCTGTCTTCTCCTCCGCCGATATTGTACCTTGTCATTTGCATGAAAATTGCACCGGCCAGCTACAGTGGCTAAGCAGGTCCTAGTAGTATTTTGTGAAGACCAACGTGAATTTGATTGAACCATGAGACACCTGGTTGTTAATATAGTTTTGCTGGCTGTCCTTTCGTCTTGCCTCATTTGCTGATCAGCTTATATGAAGGATATATACCTCCACTCCATTATCGGATATTAAGTATAACTTGAATATTAGTGGGGAGAGGCGGAGATAGGACGGTGAGGGGTTGCCGGATCCTTCCCTGCAAAATTTTAGGTGTGATTTAATGCAGATTGGCTCTTTGAAGGGATAGAATATTTCCCAATGAAGTCCTGTCACAAGAGCTAAATGAAACGTCATTAAGTGTTTTTCAATGAATTTTCTCACACATTGCTTCAAAAATAATAATATTTGTCGTCAATACTTATAGATACAAACATTTGAAATGTCAATACTTGGGACAGGATGGGACAGGGTGGGGCGGGGTCCTCCCCTGGAAAATTTTAGATGTGTTTTAATGCAGAATAGCGCTTCTCAGAAGCTTTAAAGGGATAGAATATTTCGCAATGAAATCATGTCACAAGAGCTAAATAGACGTCATTAAGTGTTTTTCAATGAATTTTTTCTCACATGCACATTGCTTCAAAAATAATAATATTTGTCGTCAATACTTATAGATCCGAACATTTGAAAGGTCAATACTTGGGACTGGATGGGACAGGGTGGGGCGAGGCATATTCTCTACACATATCTGATCCATTTCAAGGCACTCTCATCATTCCCCTTTTTTTCAGCCCCTGCTGCCACTCAGTCTCATTCATATTTCATTCATATCTTTGTAGATTCACACAGAGAAGATTGAAACGCAGGCAGAAACTGATTTGATTTCTCTAATCTGTGACACTTATACGGTAAGCTTTTTTGCTTGAATTCCTACATTCTAATCCCTTGTTACCTGACATATCAATTAAATTATTCTTGGGTCATATTTTAGAAATTCAAGTAACAGCTCAGTCTTCCTTTTATACATTGTATCATATATATTCTTCAGTCCTAATTTAACCGTAAAAGTTCTATGAATAAAACAGGATATTATATTGAAATAGACTGACAAATATAATAATTGTTATACTTTTATACTTATAATTCTTCAAAACCTTCACATGGCATATATTTTTGCTTTTATTTATCTAGGGTGTGAAGCCAAGTGCATGTTCCAAAATTGAAAACCCCTAACCATTGCTGGAAGTATTAAATGGAGATGCGGCATTGAGGCTGATGAGAGAAACATACTGTGCTATGATCCTGCAAACCATCAGAGGAGGGTTACATTCCAGAATTACTCAGAACTACAAAATGCTCAAATCAGTGCTAATTGTCATCATCATTACTGAACTACCCTCTATATTGAACATATTTGAAAAATTATATTTTATTGCGTTCTTTAATAAATATTATTTTGAAATGTATTTTCTGGTATACCTAATCAGAAAGTCAATGATTGGCTGGATTGTCTCGAATTTTCCCCACTTTTCAAAAATTTGAATTGACCAACCAGATCGTTTGAAATTGGAAGATATCGCCTAATGCAAAGAAATTGTTATCGATGTCTATTCTGAGATGAAGTTTGAGAGGAGTGTTCAATCCCATTCTCTATCACTCTCCTTAACACTATCTGGCCTGCGGGGGTAGGGGGGGAGGGGCACTTTCCACACCCCCTCCTCTCCCCCCCTCCGTAATTTTGTAGCTTATCCTATTCGGGTCATTTTTAACGTATCTGCGTAACCCCAAGCAGAGCATCATGGGTAAATTCAGAATGGTGCCTCGTGAGAAAAGTGATGTTTTTGTCAGTTCTCTTTAGAATT
This sequence comes from Hanleya hanleyi, assembly GCA_036873755.1. Classification (NCBI taxonomy): domain Eukaryota; kingdom Metazoa; phylum Mollusca; class Polyplacophora; order Lepidopleurida; family Hanleyidae; genus Hanleya; species Hanleya hanleyi. The sequence goes on along the minus strand of JAVTVY010043607.1, from coordinate 88,635 downwards.
CCTGCTTATCTGCAAGGAAAATTGGGCAAAAGCTATCTTATTTCACTTCAGATTATTATTTACTATTTTATCATGCAGTTTTCGCGAAGAAAACACGTAAACAAAAAATCGAAAAATCTAACTGAAAACTCATCCAACAAAAAATGCCTTTTTGAAAATGACGTCATTGTGATGTAATCATGGTGGCCATTTTCGATTTTTCCGCATTTTCTAAAAGAGCTTGTCCCAAAGATATAGTGTGGTAAGTTTGAGCACTCTACCCTTAGAGATAGCGAAAATATATGGGAAGGAAAGGGAACACTTTCAGCCACTCTCCAGGTGCGGTACACCTCAAATCGCACAGGCCAGATAGGGTTAACATGATCTTAAAGAAACGAACACCTTCAAGGTCCTGTTAGTCCCAAATCGCTCCCATATCCATCAAACTACTTTTCCAAAAATTTCATTCGGCTGCTTTTCATTTCTCCTTACTTTCATATACAATATATTGTTCAGCCCACTATATTACAGAAAAGTCTATTGTCTAGACTCATTCTTGTAACCAAAATAGACTATTGTTCTCTTTATTTCACCTGATTGTCTCAAATAATTTTCTTGATAACCAAGTATGTATATGTACCTATTCAAATACAGTTAACTCAAGCTAACATATTGTTGATCTATATACCAGTGAAAAGTTTTAAGCATCAGTGTAAAACACATCATTCAAAATATTTGTCATGTTTACTTAGGTTTTATTGTGCTTGTCTGAAGTGTTTGATCGATCTGACCTCCGGTTTCATCGTAGCGGTGATGAGATTACTTTTTTATGCATTAGTATATTTCTACATACATGTCTTCAAAAGGCAAAGTAAATCTTACTATATCTGAATGGATTGCTGAACACGACGTTAAACCTTAATTCTCTATCTCTCTCTCTCCATAGCTGAATGGTGGAAAAACTCTGAAAGTGTATCGCTTTTTTGGAAATCAATAAAAAAAAAAAAAATTGTTGCCGTACCATTTGTTAGCAAAGGATATATTATATTCTATTATATTACTAATACATGTTGGCCTTTTGTTTTTGTTCTGATGCCAAATATACATTTATGGATGTACAGGTTATTATGTTCGTATTTTTATATGAATACAGCAATTTTGTATTTTTCCTTGCTGAAATTATGATGGTGCATGTTATTGATTAATGATATTGGAAATAACAGTTTTGTATTTTCGTACAATTGTATTTATGCAATAAACACCTTTGAAAATGCTCATGGAACAATATTACATATATACATACATGCAGGTGTATGGTAATTTTAGATGTACTTATCCATAGCTAGACTTAGTAAACACATGTATCTTGAAAAAGTAAGCTGTTGCTGAGAGACCGGCATTCCTGAATTGTTCAATGGAGTGACATTGCGGCGAGACCCACTGAAAAAGACAACAGCTGTTGGCCGTTCGGACGATTCGGACTAGTTCATGATACGTTTTATCGGAAGATGCATGTTAAGGAGCAACTAAATCATTGTTTGTACGAGTCGGGCTTCTACATTACGATGGTGGGTAGGATGTACGTGGAACCTAATGACAGTATCATTAGGTTCCAGCTGGAGCTAGTTGTAGAGCGGGACATCACGATTTATCAGCTCGGTACAAGTGATGTACAACGAGCGCACATGCAATAGTTGTTATATTATACCGAATGTCCTATTTGAATAAAATGGGGACTTTATAATAATGCGAATGAGGATGGTACAGTGAAATAAGCATATCGTGTTCAACACTGCGCGACCATTGTTGATTTCAAAACGTCGTGTCAAGGTCAACTGTTCGACCTCGGCTTGTTTGTCGACTCAATCACATAACTTGGAAGAGTAACGTTCTCGATGATCTTACGTACCTTTTCAAAAGATGCCAAATTTATTTCAGTCAATTACCAAATCACATTCATTAATTTCTATCACCAACGGGCCGACGTATACACGTCAGGTCAACATGCACACATTAATTTCGTTTCGGGGAGTATGTTGGCGCGCACTATGGGAGGCAACTCTTGGTCCGACAGATGTCGCCGTGGAATAAATGTCATGTTCAACGCTCTGCCGTGCCACATGACATTTATTCATCGGTAAGGCAAGATATGACTGCATCATCACTGAACATCACGATTTGTAGAATGACATGTGGCTGTCAACCAATGAAAACATTACGAATTTACATGAGGTATAATAATATGAAATGTGTTATGCCTAAACATGCCACGTACCTTATGTACGTCTCATAGTGATACTTTGAACTTTTGAGCCATTAAATGGATTATCCTTAACAAATGATAATGACTTCTCATGGGAAAACAAATCCACAGAACAGTACATGAGCCACAAATGTTCTTTCATCTGCGTATTTACTAGCAAAATTAAAATATGCCGTTAATTGGGATTTTTGGACAGAATTGTGACCTATTGACCTACATAACAGACACCGGTCCGTAATATTAAATATTAAATGTAGACCATGACGCATACACATACTCAATATTTGGTCAATATATTTCGATACACGTTTAATAGTGTGACCATCCTCCCTAAATTTCATGTTTATTCAAAATTAGTTCGATATGTGAACAATTTTGAGAAGAAGTAGTTGAAGGAAGATGACAACATTATTTCGTCAAAAACTTGCACATGGTCTGTAGAGAAACTACAGCTGTTCTTTTTTTTATATTGGCGTCTTTTTCCAGTGTGCATAGCTGACAATGTTGAACACATACACTAATTTTCATTCTAAAATCACGGTAATGACCTACATAACAGACCGCCTTTGACCAATCAAAATAAATCTGTCATCAGCTGATAGCACATACACATACCTTCATAATGATACCTCACATGTAACATAACAAGCAGCCAGAGGATGCCAAGTCCCCCGCCGAAATGGCAGCAATATTTTTTAGCATTGTTGGTCTCGAGGGGATATACATGAAGGAGGCAACTGCTATACTTCATAGGCGTTGGATGCAGAGGGTCTTAATTCTGCCTTCCCAAGTTTTAAAATCAACTTAGAACGGTTGACTGAACATTTTTTGCTTCTGTAAATTAGCTTCCATGCAATGAAGCATGGAAATTATGTAACCGAGAAGCGACCCCAAGTGAAATCTCAAGGCATATTATCTGAATTACAAGCGTCTAGTCCGTCATTCATAATCCAGCCGTCGTCCATTAGAGAATATCCGCGTCCATAATCCAAAGACCTATTCCATTTTCCACATAACAGTATTAGCACCAAATTCAAAAAGACAATCATAGTATACATAAACATAGGCTTGTTTCCTGCAAGAGAGAAGCGGTCAACAGTTTTCAATGATGCCGGCAAGACATCATGATGTTCCAAAAATATCAAATCCGTATCGCTGATCAGTATTCTTAATCCATAATATTCGTTATAGAGTCGTCATCTAAAAAAAAAAGATGTATCTCAGTCACGCTTTGATTGTGTCTGTTCATATGAGTACCATGAGGATCTTGAAGTACATGGGTTCATACGGCCCCTAGCCCCGGGTTAAGCGGAATTAGACACACGTTACGAAACGTAGCGCCATAGATCTTGCACGCTACGTTTGACAAGAAGCTGAATGCATCCTCAACCTATTGTCTGGAAACCAAATTTTAAATTTGCCACCAGGTGTCGCCACCTGTAGGTGCAAGTGAGCGAAATGCAATCCCAAGGATCATGACATGGTGTATCAGCATACAAACTTTGGGAAGAATCTGAAAAGGGGTTATTGCTCGGAAACCAAATTTAGATTTGTATGCACAAGTGTGCGAAACACAATCCCAAGTGACATCTTATGGCATCTTATGCCAAATTTGAGAAGAATCCGATGAGCAGTTGTCAAATTATTGCCAGAAACAAATTTCAGTTTTTTCCACCAGGTGTCGCCACCAGTATGCAAAAGCAGGTGAAATACAATCTCAAGGGACATATCATAGCATGGTACCTGCATACCAAATTGGAGAAAAACCTGATGAGCGAAATCAAATTTAGATTTGACACAAGGTGGTGCTACCTGTAAGCACAAGTGGGCGAAACGCAATCCTAAGCGACATCATATGTCATGATATATTCATACCAGATTTAAGAAGAATCTGACGAGCGGTTCTCAAGCTATTACCTGGAAACAAATCTGGTATTTCGCCACCTAGTGGCACCACCTGTAAGTAAAAGTGAGCGAAACGCAATCCCACGCAACATCTCCTGGCATGATACATGCATGCTAAATTTGAGGAGATTCCGATGAGCAGTTCTCAAGTTAATAGCTGAAAACAAATTTTGATTTTAACACCTGATGGCGCCACCCATAGGCGCAAGCGGGCGAAATACAATCTCAAGCGACATCTTAGGTCATGGTATTACCCGGAGACAAATTTGGGATTTTGCCACCAGGTGGCGCCACCTGTAATTGCAAGTGAATGAAAGGCAATCCCATGCAACATCTCCTGGCATGGTAAATGCATGCAAAATTTGAGAAGAATCCGATGAGCATGCAGTTCTCAAGTTATTGGCCAAAAACAAATTTCAGATTTTATCATCAGGTGGCGTCACTTTCTGAGCAGAAGCGGATAACGCACTCCCAAGCAACATCTCATGGCAAGGTACAATGTATATGCATGCCTAATTTGGGAAGAATTTGATGAGCAGTTCTCAAGTTATTGCCGGGAAACCAAACTTCGAGCAACATTTCAAAGCGTTTCAAAGTTATTGCTTGCAGCACAAAAGAACGGAAAGAACCCTAGTGGCGCCACCTACAGGCAGATCTTTCTGAAACGCAATACCAATCAACATCTTGTCACAAGGAATGCATATGCAACTAGATAGTCGATCGAATACGATTGGAGGCATGCCTTTTGCATCTTTAGTGAAGGAAACATTCATCATTTGTGAAGAAAGTATAAACGTAAAACTTAGGAAAAACATCATTAAAGTGGCCCCATAAGATAACTTGAGGGTATTCACATACCAAATTTAAAAGAATCCATTAAGGTCCAACAGTTACTGTCCGGAAATGCAATTTTACCTTGGCCCTCAGGTAGCGCCATGTGTACGCAGATAGGCATAAACAATAATCCCAACCGAGATCTTGAAGCAAGATCCCTTGACATTGGAAATAGAAAATGTTAACTTGGCCTACAGGTGGCGCCACCTATGAGCAGATCCACAAGAAAAACAATACCAAGTGAAACCTTCAGGTAAGGTACATGTATACCATGTATATAGTTCATTATTAAATATTAAAAAGTTATTGTCTGGAAACAATTTTAAATTTACCCCCAGGTGGCACCACCTATACGTGGATCGGCATGAAAAACAATGCCAAACGAGAAATTGAGGCGAGGTACCTACACACCAAATTTGGAATGAATCGGTTCAGGTTTTTAAAAGTTATTGTCTGGAAACACTTAACTTAGCTTTCAGGTAGTCCCCCCATCAACACGAAAAACATTCTCAAGCCAGATTTTGAGACAAGGTACCACCACACCAAATTTGGAAAGAATCCTTAAGGTTTTCAAAAATTATTGTCTGGAGATGCAATTTAATTTGGCCCAAGGTGGCGCCATCCAGAAGCGGATTGGCAAGAAAAACAATTCCAAGCAAACATATATACATGTAGACAAGGGATCCATTTACCAAATATAAAAACATGGGTCTGTGCCTGATAAATTGAAGCCTCTTGAGGTTGCAATTATCCCAATATTATCCCAATATTGCAGACAACACACAAATTTCAGCTCCTGCCAAGACATATTGGAGATATATATGCTCAAACACAATATATGAGGGTTGGGCGAGGGCTAGTTTGGGAGATAGAGGGTGCGGCTCCGCGCCCTGGGGATGGGGACATGCTCTTCTTGAGGGTAGTGGTAGGTGTGCTGACATGAAAGCCATAGAAAGCTCCCTGTACATGAAACAACCACACTGACAACTGCATGCCATCATCTATCACAGTCCCCAAAACCACAAGGTGGAATTCAATTCAGTTCAGGAAATCGATCATATGCACATTGTGCACCCAAACTTTAGGAACTCAGTTGTAATTATTTGATAGCAAAATTGAAGAAAATGTTGTCCTTCATTTAAGATGACACGAAATTTTAAAAACCAGGGTTCGGTACTGTGGGGATTCCCCCGCCAGTTATTTCATATTATACTTCTGAAATATAATAAGGTTCATGCAAAAGCTTTACGGTAAATCATATGATGTGGAATAGAATGATTTCATAGCAAAGTTGAAGGAAATGTCCTTCGTTTAAGGCGACACAAAATTCAAAACTAACACAGATTCGGTACTGCGGGTATTCCCCCGCCAGTTATTTCATATTATACTTCTGAAAAAAAATATGGTTCCTGCAAAAGCTTTAGTGTAAATCATATGATGTGGAATAGAAGGACTGGACCGCAAATTTAAGAAAATGGTGTCCTTCATTTAAAGCGACATGAAATTCAAAACAGCGAGAAGCGGAAGAAGGAAGAACAAATGACAAACGCATTTAGGCATTTAGGGATGCCTAATTATTAGACAAAGCATTTGGATATTATCGCTTGTGAAGAATTTGAATGGAAACCACGGACATTAACAGAAGATTGGAACAAGACCCAGTGGCGCCACCTTGAGGTGGATCTTGCTGAAACGCAATACCAACCCATGTCTGGTCACAAGGAGTGAATATGCTAAATTTCGAAGGAATCCGACAAATCTTTTGGAAGTTATCGCCTGTGAAGGATTTGAACAGACACAGACACAAAGACAGCACGACCCATTTTAACTGGAACGGGCATGAAAAAGCGAAACTCAGTGGCGCCACCTTCAGGCAAATGAAATCCAGTACGCAACTGCGTCTTCTCATAAAGAATGCGTGTGCCAAATTTCGAAAGAACCCAAGAAAGCGTTTGGAAGTTATCGCTTGTAACTGACATCCACGGACACAAAGAAGCAAGATTCATTTTGACCCAGTGGCACCACCTTCAGGCAGATGTTGCTGAAATGCGATACCGACTGGCGTCTTGTCGCAAGGAATGCGTATGCCGAATTTCGGACGAATCCAACAAAGCGTTAGGAAGTAATCATTCGAACAGACATGCACCGATACATAGCAGCAAGAACCATTTTGACCCAGTGGCGCCACCTTCAGGCAGATGTTGCTGAAATGCGATACCGAATGGCGTCTTGTCGCAAGGAATGCGTATGCCGAACTTCGAAAGAATTCAACAAAGCGTTAGGAAGTAATCATTCGAACAGACATGCACGGACACATAGAAGCAAGAACCATTTTGACCCAGTGGCGACACCTTCAGGCAGATGATGCTGAAACGCGATACCGACTGGTGTCTTGTCGCAAGGAATGCGTATGCCGAATTTCGGAAGAATCCAACAAAGCGATAGGAAGTAATCATTCGAACAGACATGCACGGATATGCACGGACACATAGAATCAAGAACCATTTTAAAGTCCCCGGCCGCGTTGCGGTGGGGGACAAAAAGCAGTAGAAATGGAAATATGTTGTCATATTTCACCCCTACCCCATCATTTTCGAGTTTTTCTACAAGTTCCCTGATCCGCTATAATTGCCTCTAGAACACTACCTACCCATGTTTCAGACTGGCCACCCACCCTTTTTCTGTTTGGGATGGACTAATAATATCAATCCATTCACACCAGGGAATAAAACATGGTGGTCTCCAATGATGTAATCGCTCTACACCGGGACAAAGTACGGGTGTTTAACTGGGAAAACCCGTTTGGTAAGTCATCGCTCTATATATCAGGGTACATTTTTCGGGAATTTTCTGGGAAATTTTATGATGTACCTGTCATATTCGTTCTTGCCCGTTAGGTGTATTCTCGGCTGCTCTTGTCCAATCAGATGCCGCCATTTGAGAAAACACAGAGCTCGGAGCTGTGGGATAAACCGGTTAAGAGCTTCGAGCTCGGAGCTCGGAAGTGACGTCATCGCACGCATGCGCACGTACCTGTGGTGCACCCTGTACTCTATAGCCCGTAGGGCATTGGGTACACCAGGTTGTGTGTGCCTCTGATTGGACAAGAGCAGCCGAGAATACACCTAACCGGCGAGAACGAATGTCAGGTACAACATGAAATGGGTGTACCACACATGCGTTAAGGCGTTACCATAGGGCGTTAAGGCGTTATTATAGCGCGTTAAAGCGTTAAGCCAGGGCGTTAAGGCGTTAAGAAAGGGCATTAAGGCGTTGAGACAGAGCGTTAAGACGTTGAGACGGGCGTTAAGGCATAACGACGGGCGTCCCTGCATTTCGATGAATTAGTGTCATTTCCATAGGTTATCTAGAAAAATCAGAGCTTCTGATGTAACATAAGTTTATGTAACTAGTTAGTTTATGTAACATAAACTAGTCTAAGTTATGTTACTATGATTGTCTTTTTGAATTTGGTGCTAATATTGCTATATGGAATATGGAATAGCTCTTTGGATTATGGACGCAGATATTCTTTAATGGACGACCTCTGAATAATAATGAAGGACCAGACGCTTGTAATTCTGAGCTATTTCACCAGGGCGTTGAAGCGTTAAGCTGGGCGTTGGCGGGCGTTACTGTTCATAAAAGCTTAAGCAAACATATCCCAAAAAACTTGCACAGCCAGCTACATGGCTTATACTTGCTCCGAGTGCGAACGCACGTTCACCAGACGTTACAACATGATGCGACACCAGAAGAATATACATGGAATTGAAGATACCGAGGCACAAGAAACCGATGCCGATGCTGAGAATATAGCAGCTGATTCTGAGAGTTCTCCGAAACAGAGGCTACTGAAAGTCTATCTGCTGATACGGAGAGCTTGATCTCTGATAGTCAGCCTACATTCCAGGGAATTGGGGAAGAACCTACCTGTTGGGATCGTGTTGTGGATGAAGGGTCCATACTTCATGTAAGAAAGCACGAGAGAGATATCCTCTCATGGCATTCAACTTAAATAAGATGGGTGGGTGGTGGTGGTTGGAGCCGTGATACATGGATATTGAAACAGGAGTATTTCTGTGACCGGCAGAATGAAGCGACAGAATGGCGCTATGCTGTCTTTTTTGGGGAGACGGCAGAATGGCAGAATGAAAATCGGCAGAATGAAGCGGCAGAATGACCGTATTCTCCCTTATTTGGGGAGACGGCAGAATGGCACAATGAAAATTATGGCCTTGTACTCGTTTTTTTTTTATCACGGCAGAATGTCTCAATTAAACTTTCTCAACTGATCAACTATTTCATTACATTCTTTTTTTTATCACGGCAGAATGCCCCAATTAAACTTTTCCAACTTATCAACTATTTAAAATATAAAAACTAGAAGAATTTCTCTTCTTTCTTTTTTTGGTGCACGGCAAAATGTCACTGTATCAAGTATTTAAAATACAAGGATTCCTGTGATCGGAAGAATGAAGTGGCAGACTGACCGTACTCTATGTTAATTTTGTTTTGTGTATTTTTACACACAAAATGTGTCAATGTTACATACATATACAAACAGGAGGATTTGACATCGATTGCAAAATGGGTCCAATGGGTCCATCTTCCATGTAAGGATCACGAAATTGGCGAAGAATGTCTTTTATACAACGCCGCGCATTTGAAACATTGTCATAAGGGGTCAGTGGTCGGGGCTGAGAGTGGTAAATCAGTTTGCCTGTCGGCCTATACTACTACGGTAATGTATCTCTTCATAGAAACGGCGTTAGACAGTTCAATGTAAATCTTTCCAAGAACTGCTATTGTCGGCGTAAAGGGGAGATATTGTGAGGGGGGAGGAGAGGATGTCGTCGTCGGTGTCGGTTGTCAGTGTCGGTGTTGGTGTCCCCTGCCTGGAAATGATAAGGTTTTTGGTTTAGCAAATTCAAAAAAAATCTAGGAAAAAATGTTTTAAAAAAAACAAGCTGAGTAGCTAGCAGGTCCTCCGCCAAGTAGCCTGTTTGAGAGCATACAGCATATACGCTTCCAATATCTCCTTAAATATAACTTGGAAAGTTGATATGTATATGTGGAAAGAGACGTTCATCTGGAATTGTTGAGACAATTTGAGGAGGTTTGGGAAGCAGTAATGGGTAGTGTAACACTGGAATGTAAATCTGCAGTTGTATATGGATGTGTGGATGGTGAGGTTTATAAATCGATAAGTGGAATAGATCAAGATATCGCGTTCACAACACAGATGGGTACAATATGGGTGAGTGAAATCCAAGATGGTCAATGGCAGCCATCTTGGATTACATGCTACCTCAATGAAAATCAATACCAATCGCTGTCTAACTGATGTGAAGCACCGTCTCGAGTTTGAAGTTGAATGGTCAAATTGTTGTCGAGATATCACGCTCACAAGATTCGAGACGGATGGAATCCAATATCGTCAATGGCAGCCATCTTGGATTATGTACCTCAGTGAAAATCAATACCAATGGCCGTCTAATTGATGTGAAGCACATTCTCAAGTTTGAAGTCGATTGCTCGAACTGTTCTCGAGATATCGCGTTCACAAGATGTGGGATGGACAGAATCCAATATGGTCGATGGCAGCCATCTTAGATTATGTACCTCAGTGAAAACCAATACCAATGGCCGTCTAACTGATGTGAAAAACCTTCCCAAGTTTGAAGTCGATTGGTTGATTTGTTTTTGAGATATCGTGTTAACAAGATGTGGAACGGAGTGAATCCAATATGGTCTATGGCAGCCATATTGGATTACGTATCTCAGTGAAAATCAAAACTAATGGTCGTTTAACTGATGCGAAGCATATTATCAAGTTTGAAGTGGATTGGTCAAACTGTTGTCGAGATATCGCGTTCACAAGATGTGGGATGGACAGAATCCAATATGGTCAATGGCAGCCATCTTGGATTACGTACCTCAGTGAAAATCAATACCAATGGCCGTCTAACTGATGTGAAGAACCTTCCCAAGCTTGAAGTTGATTGGTGGAATTGTTCTTGAGATATCGCGTTCACAAGATGTGGGACGAACAGAATCCAATATGGTCGATGGCGGCCATCTTGGATTACGTACTTCAGTGAAAATCAATACCAATGGCCGTCTAACTGATGTGAAGCACCTTCTCAATTTTGAAGTCAATCGGTCGAATTGTTCTTGAGATATCGCGTTCACAAGATGTGGGACGGACAGAATCCAATATGGTCGATGGCGGCCATCTTGGATTACGTACCTCAGTGAAAATCAATACCAATGGCCGTCTAACTGATGTGAAGCACCTTCTCAAGTTTGAAGTCGATTGGTCGAATTGTTCTCAAGATATCGCGTTCACAAGATGTGGGACGGACGGACGGACGGAAGGACGGACGGAGGGACGGACGGAAGGACGGACGGCTAGCATTTCCAAGTCCTCCCACCACTTCGTGGCGGAGGACAAAAAATATGGGGGGTGGGTATACCACCTGGGGGTACTACCCCTGGGGTGCTCCAATGTTAAAATCCCTATGATAGAGTTTTGCGTTTAGCTGAAGTGCACATGTACATCTGTACTTGGAAAGTTTGTTGCAGTTGTCAGCTGTCATTGGATGATTATGAAACTTGGTACACATGTTTCTTATGATTAGAGGATGTACCTGTGCTATTTTTGAGATGAAATAATTTTTCTCCAAATTATGGCAAATGATAGAGTTTTCTGTTTAGGTGAATTGTACATGTAAGCCTCTATATGTGTACATGTACATGTACATGGTAAGTTTGCTGCAGTTGTCAGCTCTCATTGAATGATTACAAAACTTGGTACACATAGTTTATGATTAGAGAATGAAATATTAATTTTTCTCCAAATTATGTCAAATGATAGAGTTTTGCATTTGGCTGAAGTGCACAATGTACATCTGTACACCACAGTTTGCTGCAGTTGTCAGCTGTCATTGAATGATTATGAAACTTGGTACACATGTTTTTTATGATTAGAAGATGTACCTGTGCTATTTAGAGTCGAATGTCCAAGCGGTGTTAGGGAGGAATGTATGTGAAGTCGACTGTCAAAGCGGTGTTAGGGAGGAATGTATGTGAAGTAGAGTGTCAAAGCGGTGTTAGGGAGGAATGTATGTCAGGTCGAGTGTCAAAGCGGGATTAGGACTTAGGGTTAGGTATGCTGCATAACTATCAGGTTTTGGGTCATTTCAGCTGTAGAAGTCAGATAATTTCTCCACCAAAGCGTAACTAGGGTAATGTCGAAGCTGGGTGTTCGGCATGAGTTTGCTTGAAGTTGAGTTTCAAAGCACTGTTAGGAAGGAATATATCTGAAGTGCAGTGTCAAAGCGGTGTTAGGGAAAAATGTATGTGGAGTCGAATGTCAAAGCGGTGTTAGGGAGGAATGTACGTGAAGTCGAGTGTGAAAGCGGAGTTAGGGAGAAATGTACATGAAGTCGACTTGTCAAAGCGCTGTTAGGGAGGAATGTACATGGAGTCGAGTGTCAAAGCGGTGTTAGGGAGGATTGTACGTGAAGTCGAGTGTCAACTAGTGTTAGGGAGGAATGTATGTAAAGTCGAGTGTCAAAGCGGTGTTAGGGAGGAATGTATGTGAAGTCGAGTGTCAAAGCGGTGTTAGGGTGGAATGTATGTGAAGTCGACTGTCAAAGCGGTGTTAGAGAGGAATGTAAGTGAAGTTGATTGTCAAAGTGGTGTTCGGGAGGAATGTATGTGAAGTCCAGCGTCAAAGCGGGATTAGGACTTAGGGTTAGGTATGCTTCATAACTATCAGGTTCAGGGTCATTTCAGCTATAGAAGTCTGATAATTTCTCCACCAAAGCGTAACTGGGGTAATGTTGTTAGGGAGGAATGTACGTGAGGTCGAATGTCAAAGCATTCTTCGGGAGGAATGTATGTTTAGTTCAGCGTCAAAGCAGTGTTGAGGGATGCATGTGAAGTCAAGTGTCAACCCGTGTAAGGGTGGAAGGTATGTTTAGTTGAATGTGAAATCGGTTTTAGGGAGGAATATACATGGAGTCGAGTGTCAAAGCGATGTTAGGGAGGAATGTACGTGAAGTCGAATGTCAACCAGTGTTAGGGAGGAATGTATGTGAAGTCGAGTGTCAAAGCGGTGTTAGGGAGGAATGTATGTGAAGTCAAGTGTCAAAGCGGTGTTAGGGAGGAATGTATGTGAAGTCGAATGTCAAAGCGGTGTTAGGGAGGAATGTATGTGAAGTCGACCGTCAAAGCGGTGTTAGGGAGGAATGTATGTGAAGTCGAGTGTCAAAGCGGTGTTAGGGAGGAATGTATGTGAAGTCGAATGTCAAAGCGGTGTTAGGGAGGAATGTATGTGAAGTCGACTGTCAAAGCGGTGTTAGGGAGGAATGTATGTGAAGTCCAGTGTCAAAGCGGGATTAGGACTTAGGATTAGGTATGCTTCATAACTATCAGGTTTAGGGTCATTTCAGCTATAGAAGTCATATAATTTCTCCACCAAAGCGTTACTAGGGTAATGTTGAAGATGGGTGTTCGGCATGAGTGTGCTTGAAGTTAAGTTTCAAAGCACTGTTAGGAAGGAATATATCTGAAGTGCAGTGTCAGAGCGATATTAGGGAAAAATGTACGTGGAGTCGAATGTCAAAGCGGTGTTAGGGAGGAATGTATGTGAAGTCGAGCGTCAAGTGTCAAAGCGGTGTTAGGGAGGAATGTATGTGAAGTCGAATGAAGAGCAGATAATCAGAATACAAGGGGAACAACACTATATACTAATTACATGTAAACATTGATTGGATTCATGTAATAGTACAATTTTACACTCAAAAGGGAGAGACCCCCAATTACTAATAAAGTGCTGATAACATTTTAGCAAGCAACGTGTATGCCTTATTTATAGACACCTACCGACTACTTATGAGGTACATGCATGGCACTGCAAGCCTTGCATTTTGACGGGGCTGATCAGGCGAGGCCCCGTGATAGGCCCGGTCAGTACTTGAGACAGGGCCTATTCATCAGCCTGGTAAAGGCTTGCTGTGGATATTCTTTTATATTGAAATTAGCCCAATTAAGAATAAATCAGCCCTGTGATCACCTGTAAACAGGCCTGTCAATCAGCGTGGTCTGATTTCGAAAATGCAAGGCCTGCACTGTAACAATGCGGAGAAAGCTTCATTTGAAACAAATATGTGTCAACGCTAACTTTCTAAACAGGTACCTTGTATAGCGTAATAGCTAATTATTTAGCAACTAACTCCAATTAGAAAGCAGGATTGGCTTTAATTGTGATGTTGCAAAGTGACGCTCTCAAGAAAGACATCTTCATTCTGACGGATTTTATTGTGACGTTACAGGGCTAGGCTCAACTCTTCCTTCCATTCTGTCGCTTCAAAGTGCTGGCAGAAAGAAAGTCTTTCATTTTCCATTGTGCCGTTCCATTCTGCCGTAGAGGGAAGAAGTGATTGTTATATTGTGATGCTGCTAAGCAGGATTGACTTTGATTGTGACGTTGCAAAGTGACGCTCTGAAGAAAGACATGTTCATTCTGACGCACTTCATTGTGACGTTACAGGGTTAGGCTCACCCTTTCTTCCATTCTGCCGGTTCAAAGTGTCGGCAGAAGAAAATTCTCTGATTTTCCATTGTGCCGCTGCATTCTGCCGTAAAGAGGTAAAGTGACTGTGTTTCATTGTGACGTTGCAGCGTCGGTTCGAAAAAATATGGTCTTAAATTTTTCATTGTGTCGTTCCATTCTGCCGTACCGAGAAAAAGTAATGTTTCTGATGATCAATTAAACAGTTTATTTCCTTCCATTCTGTCGCTTCAAAGTGCCGGCAGAAAGAAAGTCTTTCATTTTCCATTGTGCCGTTCAATTCTGCCGTAGAGGGAACAAGTGATTGTGTTATATTGTGATCCTGCTAAGCAGGATTGACTTTGATTGTGACGTTGCAAAGTGACGCTCTGAAGAAAGACATGCTCATTCTGACGCACTTCATTGTGACGTTACAGGGTTACATTCTGCCGGTTCAAAGTGTCGGCAGAAGAAAATCCTCTGATCTTCCATTGTGCCGCTGCTTTCTGCCGTAAAGAGGTAAAGTGACTGTGTTTCATTGTGACGTTGCAGCGTCAGTTCGAAAAAATATGGTCTTAAATTTTTCATTGTCATTCCATTTCGCCTTACCGACAAAACAGGTACCTTGTATAACTCCAATTAGAAAGCAGGATTGGCTTTGATTGTGACGTTGCAAAGTGTCGCTCTCAAGAAAGACATCTTCATTCTGACGGACTTCATTGTGACGTTACAGGTTTAGGCTCAACCCTTCCTTTCATTCTGCCAGTTCAAAGTGCCCGCGAGCAGAAAGAGAGAGAGTCTTTCATTTTCCATTGTGACGTTCCATTCTGCCGTAGAGGGAAAAAGTGATTGTGTTATATTGTGATGCTGGTAAGCAGGATTGACTTTGATTGTGACGTTGCAAAGTGACGCTCTGAAGAAAGACATGTTCATTCTGACGTGTTTCATTGTGACGTTACAAGGCGTCAGTTTGAAGAAAGACAATATTCATTCTGACGGTGTTCATTGTGACGTTGCAGGATTAGGATTACATGTACCTCTTCCTACCATTCTACCGGTGCAAAGTGCCGGCAGAGATAAAGTCTTTCATTATCCATTGTGACGCTGCATTCTGTCGTACAGAGAAAAATTTATTGTGTTTCATTGTGGTGTTAAGCGTCAGTTCGAAGAAAAGACAATCTTCATTCTGACGGTGTTCATTCTGACGTTGCAGGATTAGGGTTACATGTACCCCTTCATACCATTCGCTCTCGTGCTTTCTTACATGAAGTATCCACCGGATGAAGGTATTACTACTCAGGCTGGAGCGATCGAAGACGGCGGACATGATAACTTACAACAGGCGTACATCACGCCCCTGCATCAGAAAAGCAGCCATGGCGATCTATGAAGGGTATAGTCTGCTATGGTTTGAAATGAAAGGCTAGTCTGCTATGGTTTGAAATGAAAGGCTACCCCACGCACAGGCCCATCATGAAGACCAAACGTCACTCAGGAGAGGATATGGGGCTACCACTCACCGAGGCACTGCAAAATTCAATCAAAATGCGAAAACATCTGTTCCATGACATGTTGCCGTGACAGTATCCTGCCCTGTCAGACGACCATTAGAACAAACGGATAAGAGCGAACATGGGCGAAGATTGAACTTTCTGAAACGTCGGTTTCTGATTGGACAAGACCAGCCGAGAATACATTCAGCGGGCGAGAAAGAATTTGAGAGATGCAGCGGGAAATGGGGGCCTCTAATTATTGAGAATTTTTTCGAAATAGCAGCCAAGGAGAATTGTAAACATAACCAACGCGACTCCCCCAACTTGGGTATGATGTGACATTGGAGAGAATACACTACATGAAAACTTGTGAACGTGCTGATCTGTCTTTCTGTCATCTGCATCATGGCATTGAGCCGTAAGGGATTAGTTATAGAAGACATTAGGGCGTTAACCCCATCCCCCCCCCCCTTCTCTTCCTTCTCCCCTTCCTCCACACACACGCAAACACAGGTAACTCTACCAGGTAACCGGATGAAACAAGACCCTCATCTCCCCCAAAAGCTCTTTTGCACCTCTGAAACCCCCTTTCTCTACTACTCCCGAGTGATCTATAAATAGAACAGGATTTTTCCCAGAAAATTCCCGAAAAATTTATTCTGACATATAGCGCGATGACCTATAAAACAGGGGTTTTCCCATCTAAATACTCGTACAATGTCCCGTTGAAGAGCGTGATATCATCGGGGACCCACATGTTTTATTCCCTAGTGTGAATGGATTGGTACATACACCTTGTCGATGCGTTAGTATTGTATAATAGCATGGTACAATCTCGGTCAGAAGATAAAACACTGGTATGCTTGGGCGTTAAGGCGTTAGGATAAAGCATTAAGATAGGGCGTTAAGGCGCTAAGACAGAGCGTTGAGGCGTTGAGACGGGCGTTAAGGCGTAACGACGGGCGTTAAGGCGTTACTGTAAAACTCTCCACAAAGTCCGCAGGGCAAATATACTGGGTTTCTGTTTTCTCTACTACTAAGGGGCAACAGGTTTAACTCCCTTGACTTTTACTTCCCCGAAATTGAGAGACTACACTATTTCAACAACAACATTCCCATTTCTATGACTCACCAGTTGTAAAGTCCTTTTCCCCCTTTGTTTTTTACCTTTTCTGAGCGATTGTATATAATATATTATATAATACTAATGGGTGGATGTATTATCAAATGCATTCATGACACGAAAAACAACATGCTAAGATTCGCTGGTCATCGCTCAACATTGGGATACGGGAATTCCCCGTGGAGAAACCCTGTTCTATTTATAGATCACCCGAATTGAAGAGTTGAACATTTCATAGTAATATTGTGTACTGTAAGTCTAACTCCCAATGTATTCATGTATTTTTTCGTGACTATACAGATCGACCGTCGTGTATTCAACCCTATCCCGGGTCACAGATATCCTGCTCCAACGCGTGGACATTCGGATAGCCACCGGCTCATGTTTCAATCCTGTTCGACCGTAAATAAAATTATCAATCGACCACCTCTATCAATCAGCCGGTCATTCCCGGCGATTCATTTTTGCAATGTTCAAACAAAACATAAGGACAGAAACACTACCTAGATATTATCGTAAATCTTAAACTTTATCACTGTTGGCAAGTAGGCATTCATTTGCAAATTGTCCGGTAATGGGTGAGTCAGTCAGTCCCTCCGAATCCTTTCTCCGGCAAAATATGGGGAACCATTGACATTATACGTATATAGAACCCTGATTTTTGACATGAACGTGCATTAGGGGGCTGTTACCCGAAAGTTTTGACCTACTCTTGATGAAAATTTTACCTACTTAGGTGACCTATAAACCTCGAAATTGGCAAAAACATGTCCTAATCCCTACACACGTAAATTATATCAAACCCTACTTCTTAGCTAGGTCCTGTGACGTTAGTGACTGCCAAGTATACCAGCTGGACGGATCCTTTTAGTGGGATTTTATCTTAGGTTATTTGAGAGAAATCGGTTTGTTGCATAAGTTTTAATGTGTGTATGTTTTAATGTGTTAGATTACTAAGTTATTATCTTGAATACTTACAATTTTGTTTGATCGTCGCTATATAGCTGAGATACTGCTGAACGCGACGTTAAACCTTAAATCTCCCTCTCTCTCTGTCTGGTACGGAGCCGTAAATGGGACATGGGAAGATTTTTTTAGCCCCTATTAAGTCGTTATAACGACTTATTATGTCGTTAGAACGCCTTATTAAGTCGTTATAACGACTTAATAACTCGTTCTAACGACTTAATCCACCATTGAAATTTCGTCATTTTCCTGCCGCTTCTATTTTGTTAGCCGACAACTGCCCGGCGAAACAGCGTTAAGATATGCAATACCAAGGGCAAATCTACGGGGGGTGGGGGTCAGGGGGTTACGTAGAAATAATTTCTCAAAATGATATGTAAAATAAACGAATGTGGATTATTTAATTAGCGTATCTATATATGTATTAAACAGACATCTATTCATGTGGTTTGTGAGCGTACTATATTTCGATTTTTATTATCCAGATATAATATGGCCGCGAGCTCACCACCTGTAGCTAAATAATATATAGCCCTCAAGAGTATGAGGGCTATAGGTCGGTCCCAGTCACCTCCAGCGAGGGTTTTAGATAATTTTATTACGAATCACCCACCTCTGAAACTGCCGTACACCTAATCTCTATCCCCTCCTGAGCACTATTTTAAAATCTTGAGCACTATTGTGAAATAGTAACGAATATATCGCCGTCTGAATTTTCCAGTCGAAAACTTCAACTCTCTACGCGCCATGTTGGTGACGTCACTGTATTATGTGCGCTGGCCGTTTGCAATTGAACATGGCGCGTGTAAAGTGGAAGTTGTCGACTGGAAAATTCAGACGGCGATATATTCGTTACTATTTCACAATAGTGCTCAAGATTTTAAAATAGTGCGCAGGAGGGGATAGAGATTAGGTGTACGGCAGTTTCAGAGGTGGATGATTCGTAATAAAATTATCTAAAACCCTCGCTGGAGGTGACTGGGACCGACCTATAGCCCTCATACTCTTGAGGGCTATATATTATTTAGCTAACCACCTGTGGTGGTGTTTTTTTTGGGTCCTGTTTTGTATGTGTTATACCAGAATGTCTAATGGGGGCATAAGTTGTGATACTTTTCAATATCGATGCATGTTTATACGAAACAATTGTCAAAATAGAACCATTAATCTACATACATTATGTTCGATTTCTTTCCGGGAAAACGCGTATCGCATCTCCGGCGATCTATGATCCCAGACATAAACGGCCTCTGGACCCTCGCCTGTTGCGCTGTGATAGTCATACCCGCTCCACTATGAATTTTCTCTGGATCCGCCCTTGAGTATGAAGTCTGATATGCTAATGAAGTAATAAACTTTACCTTTGAACAATTTAAGATCAATTGATTGCATTATTTATTACAAACTTTACTGTCGAGTAAAGGCAGGTCGAAGTCGATTATTATAATCGCCTTCCTCACAGTGCATGCAGTAGCAAAATGCGGACAGTTTCGTAACCGAAATGGCCCGTTGGATTTGTCCGTTGTACCGTTGACTATAAATGAGAGACCTTTTTCAGTATTTTTACTATAAGATTAAAAGGCTTGAGGGGTAATAAATTCGTTATTCAGGTTTTCCCCCGGATGTATGGAAAGTTACGACCCTCCCTGGAACTCCTACACCCCGAGGCTGCTGCCGAATTTTTTTTCGTATTTTAACTTGATGCTAGTTATTGACCACCTTATGTCAAAGTCACATGGCGGAAGCGCGTGATTGAGATCATGAGATGATCACCCAGATATAAAGCAATATCCAATCTTGTCCTCGTAATTTTTGCTCAGGTACAGCGGAAGAAGTTGCCAGCATGCGTTCTGTGATAATATTGTCCTGTTTTGTAGCAGGAATATTCGCGAAATGTGATTTCCCGCCGGACCTTTGGTGTTCCTCGAAAGAAATCGCGTCTCTGTGTGAGGTGAGTGAGGAAGATGTTCTTTTTAGCAGTGTAATACGGTATAATAGCGCGATCCTTAATACGGTATAATAGCGCGATCAGGGTATTCAACCTTTTCTCTGGATCAATAACCACTTCGTGTTGGGTGGATATTGTTCTGTAATGCGGTATAATAGCACGATCTGGATATTGAACCTTAAAGTCCGACTAAAATTTTAAAATGCAAAGTTTAAAGGGGGCGTAGGCCTACTGCTAGACGGACATGCAGCCTCTACGGCCGTACTAGATATTTTATAATACTGATTTCTATTGGATGTAGGGTCTGCCAGTTCAACCGGCAAAACCTTCCAAAAAACGATATATTAAACGCCATTATCTCCACCCAAAATAATGAAACCCACCTTTCAAGTTGAATCACAGGCTTGGAATCTGTGCTAAACATTCCATGGGTAGTTTATCGGAGCATTTTCACAACACAGCTTTCCTGAACCGAGAATTCGCTTGCCCAGCTATATTGGGTTCAGGAAAGCTGTGTTGTTTTGAGAATGATCGAATAAATTACAGAATGTTACAACGGATTCCAAGTCTGTGATTTAACTTGGAAGGTGGGTTTCATTATTTTGGGTGGAGAAAATGGCGTATAAAGTACCGGTATCGTTTTCTGGCTGCCGGACATTTCGGTCCGGCAGCTAGAAGATTTTGTCGGGTAAACTGACTGATCTTACATTCAATAGAAATCAGTATTATAAAATATCTTGAAGGGGCTGCATATCGGACTAGCCTACTGCTGGCTGGTCCGGTTATATTTGGATTTGTGCATTGCTTGGAGGGTGTATAGAAAGAATGTCAGAGTTTAAAATATCGAAACCGGTACATTAGAACATTTTCTAATTGATAAAGATACAGCAAAAGACTGAATTTTGATAAGACAGAATATTAACTCGGCTGGAGATTATTATCTGATTAACCCTTTGCATTGGCAGACAGACCAGGCTGGTGAGAAGGGAACGTTGGATTATGATGACTGGACAATAAACCATAAACTATAGTTTCAATTTATAAAATTGAATTCTAGCCTATTTTTGTTTTACCTAGCATGTCCCTGGGTCCACTGAAGTCCACTGAACCCTATCATCAATTGCACTGAAGGACGAAGAGCCCGATCGCGCTACTAAACCTTTTTCATGGATTAACCCATGGCCTGGGCGATTTGAGGTGTACCGCAGCCTGGGGGGTGGGGCGGGGGGCAGAAAGTGCCTCCGCCCTATATATTTTCGCTATCGCTAAGGCTAGAGGGCTGAAACTTACCACACTATATCTTTGGGTCAAGCTCTACAAGAAAATGTAAAATCCAAGATGGGCGCCATAATGACGTCACTGTGACGTCATTTTCAAAAAGAGCGTTTTTGGACGATTTTTCTGTCAGAATTTTTGATTTTTTATACGCCCGCCAAAAGGCGGACGTATTATGTGATGGCGGTTTCCGTCCGTCTGTCCGTGTGTCCGTCCGTCCCTCGTGTCCGGTCTATATCTGGGACAGTTTTCTATCTACAGTTCTAATTTTTGGTGAGTGGATACCCTACGGGGAGACGATGTGTCGCGTACCAAAATCAAGGTCGAGGTCAGAGGTCAAAAGGTCACTGGCCTCAAAAACAGGAAAGCACTGGAGTGTTCGTGTCCGGTCTATATCTGTGAACGTTTTCTATCCACAGTTGCAATTTTTTGTGAGTGGATACACTAGGTGGAGACGATGTGTCGCGTATCAAAATTGAGGTCGAGGTCAGAGGTCAAAGGCCACTGTTGCCTAAAATCAGGAAATCATTGATCATTGACAGTTTTCCATCCACAGTTCTAATTTTTGGTGAGTGGATGCCCTAGGGTGGAATGATGTGTTGCATACCAAATGTAGGTCGAGGTCAAAGGTCAAAGGTCAGTGTGACCGAAAAATCCGGAAATCATTAAAAAAATCTAATTTTTTGTGAGTGGATTCAATAGGGGGTAATGAAGTGTCGCATACCAAAAAATAGGTCAAGATCGAAGGTCAAAGGTCACTGTTACCCCAAAATCAGGAAATTATTAAAAATAACTTTTGTTTGTGTTAGTAGATACATTAGTGGGACATGATGTGTCACCTACCAAAATGTAGGTCAAGGTCAAAGTCGAGGTCACTGTGACCCCAAAATCGTGAAATTGTTAAAAATCATGATTTTTTGAGTCCATTGAGAAATTACGGTTTTGTCATGTACCAAAATTTAGGTCCAGATCAATAGACAAGGCCACTGTGACCCCAGAATCAAAGTCAAAGGTCAGTGTGACCTAAACATCAGGAAATCATTAAAAATTACTAGTTGTTTGTGAGTGGATTCAATAGGGGGAAATGTCGCATACCAAAAATTAGGTCAATGTCATAGGTCACTGACCCCAAAATCAGGAAATTATTAAAAATAACATTTTTTGTGTCAGTAGATACATTAGGGGGACACGATGTGTCACATACCAAAATGTAAGTCAAGGTCAAAGGTCAAGGTCACTGTGACCCCAAAATCGTGAAATTGTTAAAAATCATGATTATTTGTGTCCATTGGGAAATTACGGGGAGACGGTTTGTCAAGTACCAAAATGTAGGTCAAGGTCAATAGTGTAGGTCACTGTGACCCCCAAAATCATGAAATTCATAAAAATCATGATTTTTTTGTGTCCATTGATACATTGAGGGAAGACGATGTGTCGTGTACCAAAATTTAGGTTAAGGTCACTGTGACCCCAAAATCAAGAAATCATTAAAAGTAACATTTTCATATGCCTGTCGAAGACGAACTCGTGTAAGGCGATGTTGCGTTCTGTTCATTCATTCATTAACATTTGTTGTCCATGCGATACCTTACTCGCATGGCAAAGAGGAGCCATACATTTTGAGATCAATTTGTCAAAGGTCAAGGTCACAGTCCCCCAAAACTGAATCAAGTTTAGCTGACTCTTATGTGTTATATGTAGGTTGGAATATTCAGAGTTCTCTCCCATACATGTACATGGCCGCATTTGTCCTGTGGAGTTGTCTCCCATGTTTGAAACAGGCACATTTAGTTAAACTGTTGTGAAATTAAAACCATACATTTACTAATTTAACGGGGGAGAGGGGTCCTTTATGAACTTCATACCTGTTTATTAACTCAAGAACAAATAGTTACTTCATCACTTTCTTCTTCCTTAATCAGGACTGCACAAATTGAAAATTCTGCTTAACCCAAATATGGGTTACGCTAAAAAATTTTGGGTAACCCTTCTCTGATTTGCATAACCCATCACTATTGTATACAGGTTAATATCCATAATTCAAGTGAACTGAACATGGGTTACGCATAATGAAAATTGCGTAACCAAACCTATTGTTCACGCAATTTGTGCAGCCCTGTTCATAAAAAATTCTCTCGCCTGAAAGAAATCCATGTGCAGGAAAACTAATATTTTCTTGTGTTTGACTATTGTCGATTTCAGTATTGGATATGTGAGCCCTTCACTCTTGATTCGAGGTCAACTTGTTACCAAGAGTTAAGCTCATATTAGTTTATCATTCAGTCTAAGATGTCATATGTTACATTGTCGGAAGCACGAAATTGTAGACCTTTCTCTGGATTGATAGCTACCAATTGGAATCAAGGCTAGTAAACAACCATGAAATTTGGACCAATGTAATTCCAGATATACGGGCGTATTTTGAAGCCCCTTGGACTCTTGTTTATTTTTATTTTTTCTTCGCAAAAACTGCAAAATAAATTAGTGAAAAATAATCTGATATGAAATAAAGTAGGTTTTACCCACTTTTCCATACAGAAAAGCAAATTTTTTTGAAGAAATATGACGAAAAAGTCACTTCTTTGGTACCCCACATGGCTGCCATTTTGAATTTACCCATGAGCCTCTGCTCGAGGGGTCATACAAGTAGGCTCAAAATGACCCCAATATAATAATCTCAGGCCAGGTAGGGTTAATAACCACTTCGGGTTATTTTTTCCATCAAATTCAATGGATTGAATGAGTGTCACACTCATAGACACACTGTTGTGTGCATTGTGCGATCGCGTACTTCAGTATTGGAGAAAGTTCTGCAACGAAACTAAATTGGAAAATGGAGGGCGAGCAAGGGTAGTCCGAGCCTCATATATCCCTTCACGCTTGACAACGGATAATTTCTGAGACACTGTCCCATACAAAAAACGCAAAATGCGAGGATTTAGGATTTATCTGGACTTTTGGAGAGGATTATTTTTATCAATGTTTATATCTCCATCATCAGATTTTATGTTTTGTTGAGGGTTTTGAACGAAATGAGGTTGGCTTAAACATTTTACTGATTCCAACATGTTCAAAGATTCAAGATTCAAGAAATTTTATTTAAAGTCGGTTGTCAGTTTTAAAACATGATAAACATTAGCTCTAAGCGAGCTATTTTACCGACAAAAACATTGGTATAACATGGACAATAAAAGTATAAAAATATGAATAAAGCGATATCACAATTTGTAAAATAATTATGTACATGAGGGATATATCCCAAGCTATAGATTTTACATGATTAAATGCGATTTAAAATGAGTACATGTATAGAAACGAGATTAGAAATGATAAACATATATTAAGAATTTACGAGCAGTTTAGAATTTATATGGTATCTGATTATATACATTTAAAACTAGAGCATATAAGAACAAGACTAGAAACCATAAACAATTGTGTACATGTACATGTAATTAAGAGTTTACAGGCAGTTAAGAAATTGTCTGATTATACACAATTAAAATTTAAAATTAGGCGCATGTAAAATGAGACTAGAAACGATAAACGAATGTGTACAATTAAGAAAGTATATCTGATTATAAATAATTTAAAATTTTGTACAGGTAGGGACTAGACTAGAAATGATCAAGACTTGTACATATAATTAAGAAGCTGAACTCCTACACATGGCACATTTGCAGCTAGGACCACACCAGCTCCTTAGTAGTCTGCGAAAGTCATTGAAATTCTCAACCTTTCTGAATTCCTTCGGCAGACTATTCCAGATCTGTGTGGCCTGAAATCTAAAAGACTTGTTGCCATATGTAGTAGTTCGGACCCGTGGTACATATAAGACATTATCTGATTTAAGAGAATAAAAACAATTACGTTTCTGTATCAAGTCATTAAGAAATTTAGGTGAATTACCGTGTAAAATATTAAAAACTTCAGTTGCTATGGACCTAAGTCTACTCAATTCTGAGGAGGGAAGTTTTGATTTGTGCAGTAAGTCATCATCGTAGCTACTTTCCCAATCCCGATAAACAAAACGTAGTGCTCTATACTGGAGTTTTTCCATTTTCACATTACATTGTTTACTGCAGAAGTGCCAGACTAAAGGACAATAATTAAAATTCGAACGAATAAAACATTTGTAAATGAGAAGCTTAGTGTTGGTAGATAACAGGTGACTAAGCCTGGCGAGAACATTTAATTGTTGACCGGCTTTCTTACACAGGTTAGATATGTGAGAGTCAAACTTAAGGAGATAATCAAAATCTACACCCAACAACTTTGCACTTTCTTGACACCTAATCTCTCCTTTAATATTCAGTGACTCACACACATCATTGGTTTTTTCCCCCAACATTCATGGCTTGAAAATCAGGATGAGCCTGCATGCCATTTACATGAAACCAATCAATCAGAATCTCACTGTCATCTTGGAGATCTTTTACCATAATATTAAGATTTTTATGAGACCGTGAGATAGTATCGTCGTCAGCATAATTATATAATGTAGATTTTTTGACAAAGCTAAAAATATCATTAGAAAGATGGGTCACTCCCTTAATAATCGTTAACCATTGGCTGCAAGAACTGCCAAGTTTAACACATTGTTTGCGATCGCTAAGGTAGTTACTCATAAGTAAACAGGATGCCTCAGATAAATTATATGCCCTCAACTTTTCTAAAATAAGACTATGTGGTAGACAATCAAATGCTTTAGATTGTCAAAGCGAGAAATTGCGCTTGGAAATTGCATCAAAGTAGGAAAAACTGTAAATAATAAAAATAAATGAAAATAATGGAAAAATGGTCGACAGGTAAAATGACATGTGGGTGGCTGATGATATTGATTGTCACAAGCCAATGGGTCTGGCACTGGAGGTAGATTAAAGTACCAAACAGATTGGGCTCTGAGGATCCATTTTGATCAGTGTCTGTAGAGTCTAATTTTCAAAATTTGAAATTCAATTTTTTTTTGTAGTTTTGGTTGGGTTTTTGTTAGGGTTAGGGTTTTGTTAGGGTATGTTTGTTTGGATCATCGTCGCCGTGCGACCAATGAGGTTAGGTGCGACGTTAAACAACCAACCAACCACAAGCCAATGGTCCCCTACCCTGATGACGTATCATATCTGCTTCAATCACGTGATGACTTGTGTATTCAGTCATCTGCATGACACGTGATCGCTTATCCAGAAGTCTAACATCGCTTATGTAACACAAAATCAAATTAAGTTGCCATTGTCAACGCTAGTACATGTGTCGCAAGGCGTGAAGTCCTATATGTAACCCGATACACCAAATTATACCTTGCTCTTCGGTCCTGGACTGGCAATTCAGTGGAGGTGACAGGCTGATTGTATAAAGATCCCCACCAGCCATTTAATTGTCATGGATGTTGGGGGCCTGTTTAGCATCAAGAGATAGAAGAGGGATTTTATTGTTATAGATGTAGGGGGCCTACGTCATCAGGCTTCTGGGCAATTGCAGGTATCTATGATATAGTCTTTTATTTCTTTCGCAGGTTGAGAAGCAATGTGAACAGTTTCTGTTGCCCAGAGCCAATGCAGCTCCCGTGAACATTACCCTTTATTACGAGTCATTGTGTCCAGGTTGTCGACAATTTTTCAAGGACCAATTTTATAAGGCCTATCAAGCGATCGGAACGATTATGAATATATCGATTGTGCCTTATGGGAATGCCGAAGTAAGTACATGTATGAGAACTGATACGAAAAAAAAAAATTAATAAATTAATTGAGAGAATCTGGTTCACAATGTGGATGCTGAGGTGGCCGAGTGGTTCAGAGTGCTTGCATTTACTGCTGGCAATTTGGTGTTAAACTCTTTGGATGCATTCGAGTCTCACATGGGATTGGTCCATCCAGGACAGTTCTGTCTGCTTTACCAAGATAGTGTCATCCTAAAAATGATTGGATATAAGTGTTACCTACTTTTTAAATGACAGGGGTGTATATATGGGTCCTGATGATTAAAGGTCATCCCAAACGCTCTGAGGTCAAAAATATAAAAAAATAGTCCTTTCGATTCTGAAAATAATGATATTTTTTTCATAATTTTGTGCAGTCTGGTTGGCGAGATATTGCCGTTTGAAAGGTGAAAATCGCTCTCCTGTCAATTCCAGCTGTGACGTCACGGAGGGAAGCCGTCTTGTATTCTCTATGTTAAAGCCGTATACCACAGTTGTAAGTAGCTGCTGATTTCTGGAGATTTTCGGAGTATCGGGGCATCATTTGTTAAATATGCCGCAACGTTGTGTAGTGGGAGGTTGCAGTTTTACTACAGATGACGGTGTTAGTATTCATTTGTGGCCTAAAGACGAGAAAATCGCTGCAAATTGGACGAAAATTGTACGCAACACGAGAGTGTGGAAAGAGGGCCCGAGCCAGTACTCGTATAATTTGCTCGGCACATTTTTACAGAAAGACATCATTCGAGGACATCTACAGCGTAGCAGTTGAATTCGGGTACAAACCAAAACTAAAGAGAACAGCTATACCAACTATCAAACCTAAGAACAATCAGAATGTGACGGCAAAGAAATCGGACAAGGAGAATCTATCACGGACATCGGCTGAACGAACCTAGCCTGCAAGCGAGGCCTCGGGCAGGGAAGCGGCTGTACATGCCCTGCTCGCTCTCGCGTGGCATTTGTTGCTTGAGCACCTACAGGTTAGACTGGATGAGTCTCTATTTCATATATACTATTTAATAATAATAAAATGATCTTTCATAAATATATATATAAGTAAATAAATAAAAAACACCAATTGGAGTGAATGGCTGTAGATACAGAAGTGATAATAATTTCATAATCCCTTGACATTTGAGATTGTGGGAATATCATTCGATTTCAATTTAATTGAGGTAATTTGACGAAAATTGAGCAAATGTGAATGCCGATCCACTCACCACGGCTTACTTTTCGCCATGAATGTCCAAAGTTTTTTTATCAAACTATATAATTCTGAAATTGGTATTTCATGGGGATTATGGAAAAACAAACAAAATTCAAATCGGACGTATATCAGTAGAGTTATCAACAGTTTACTGTCCATACTGCCGAATCCCGGAGTTTATCCCTTCGAAAAGGCTGCCTCGGTCAGTAACAACAATAACAACACAGATGTGCTCGTTGTTTACATCACAGAATCGTTCTACATTCAATACAGTTTGAAATATATGGACATTTGGTCTTATAGATGACGATAATAAGGTTTCCAGTCAAGTTGCATCCCAATCTGTATTCAACAATTTCCAAACGACCTCTCCGAATCCTGTCGTCGTCGAGTTCCACGTTGTCAGAGTGGTTGTCACTGTCAGAATCGGAGCCGTACGGCTCAAATTGATAGGGCTGAATTCCGCCGTTGGTCTGCAGACAACTGTTAATTTGCCCGTCATCATCCTCCTCTATGTCTATTTCATCTTCTTGGCGAAAAATATTTCCATCTAAGCAGCTGGTATCGCTCGAATCGACATCTGAACCGGAGCTCTGACTGCACTCGCTTTCCATGTTATCCGCTGTTTTTTCTCAGGCAACTTCCCTGCGTGACGTCATCAACCCAGCTGTGAAAGTGTGGCAAAGCCCACTTTGCTCCCATATTACGTGTGTTTCTGATCAGATTAGATTTTTTTCAATATTTTTTTCATACAAACTGAAGTATGAACTATGATTTTTAAGGATATTTAGACCAAAAAAAAATCCGTTTGGGTTGACCTTTAATTGCTTCCGCTTTGCCATTATACCCCATTAAACCTTGTTTCCTGTTCTATCATCACAACACAGATTCTTGAATTGTCCCAGAAATATATTTGGTGATTATAGAATCTGATATTCACTGATATCACTATTGGTATGAACTTCACATATATACTTAGACTGCATCATCTTTTCACTTTATATCTGCTTTTAGGAGAGGCAACAGGGTGGTAAATGGGTATTCCAGTGTCAGCACGGAGTCCAAGAATGTCGTGGGAATGTAATCGAGGTAAGTTAATAAGTCGGCTCATGCTATTTCGCATCATTTTTAACGCCTTTTTAGTGCGAGTTTCGAATTTTCTCGCTTCAAAATGTAAACATCACTGCTCTGTTGTCACCGGAAAATTGAGCGGAAGTTATTTTCATGGATGACACTAGGCCAGAACATTGATCTGTTGGTATGCCCAACAAGACAATACCAGGGACAATACTTGCAATTTTGCAGACTGGGACCACCCAAAAATAATAAAATAAATAAAAAGCTACCTGCCTTTCCCATTTCGAAATGAAATTGACTGAGAACAATTAATTAACTGTGTATTTTCCAAAGAACATGAAGAAGTGATCATAAAAAAATGCCGGCGGATATTTTAAAATATTGTAGATGAACTTTCTAAAATACAGGTTATTCATCTTTTCAATTATTTGTATGCCTAAATAATTTCTCTTTTTATGAATAGACGTGTGCGATATATGTGGAGAAAACCGTGGACAACTACTTCCCATTCATACATTGCATGGAAATCTCGACAAGCCGGCCTGACGAATCCGCAAAACAGGTAAATTAAAATAAAAATCCAGATCTTGGGACTGAATTCTTGGAACTGAACTGGGATAGACTCTTCATAGGGATTCAAACCTCAATATTCCACATACCCTACATCAGGGTAAGCAAAGGTAAAGATCTGTCAAAATCGAAGCATCCACTTACAGAATAGCACCATGGCATTATGGAAACGAGAAAGCAATTTATCATGGATAGACAATTTCATTCTGGTCTACAGAGTATTTTGACTAAATTTGATACACAGCGAAATCTGTGAATACTGACACATGGGTAAACCGACCAACCTCTAACTACTGACATTACTCATGGTTCCAATACTTAAATTTAAAGAATTTTGGATGTTGATAAACCAGAACCCTGTTAAAACCGACACTGCAATCTGGTCCGAAGCCTGGTCAGTATACACAGATTCCACTGTACAACACAGCAATAATATAATGTCTTGCATTCTCCCTCTATTTTACAGTGCTCCACCAAGTATAAGGTAGACCTTAATAGTATTATGACATGTGCCAATGGGACTCTCGGCAACAATCTTGAACACCAGATGGCGCTGAAAACCAACAGCTTGGATCCGCCACATCAGTATGTTCCATGGATCACCGTCAATGGGGTGCGTATTAAAACATTAAACTAGAAAAACTTTGTTATAGAACAATGTAGAAACAGTAAAATTATTATGAATGAAGCTCTGGCAGAATAATCTTCAACAGGGTTGACAATTCCATGTCCATTACACATCTGTCTACCAGTACTGACAATGGCATTTTCTATTTTCTCCTCCACCGGTATTGTACCTTGTCATTTGCATGAAAATTGCACCGGCCAGCTACAGTGGCTGAGCAGGTCCTAGTAGTATTTTATGAAGACCAACATGAATTTGATTGAACCATGGGACACCTGGTTGTTAATATAGATTTGCTGGCTGCCCTTTCGTCTTGCCTCATTTGCTGATCAGCTTATATGAAGGATTATACCTCCACTCCATTATTGGATGTTATGTACAAGTGTTACCCAGGGGTGGCGGAACGACTTGAATATTAGGGGGGAGGTAGGCGGAGATGGGACGGTGAGGGGACGCAGGGGTCCTCCCCTGGAAATTTTTAGATGTGATTTAATGCAGATTGGCACTTTGAAGGGATAGAATATTTCGCAATGAAATCATGTCACAAGAGCTAAATAAAACGTCATTAAGTGTTTTCCAATGAATTTTCTAACACATTGCTTCAAAAATAATAATATTTGTCGTCAAAACTTATAGATCCAAACATTTGAAATATCAATACTTGGGATTGGATGGGACAGGGTGGGGCGGGGGATGTTCTCTACACATATCTGATCCATTTCATAGCACTCCAGTGCCCCCCCCCCCGCCCCCCTTTTCAGCCCCTGCTGCCACTCATTCATATTTCATTCATATCTTTGTAGATTCACACAGAGA
Organism: Hanleya hanleyi; assembly: GCA_036873755.1. Taxonomy (NCBI): domain Eukaryota; kingdom Metazoa; phylum Mollusca; class Polyplacophora; order Lepidopleurida; family Hanleyidae; genus Hanleya; species Hanleya hanleyi. Next base: position 57,291 of record JAVTVY010043607.1, on the reverse strand, counting down.
AGATTCAAACGCAGGCAGAAAATGATTTGATCTCTCTAATCTGCGACACTTATACGGTAAGCTTTTGTGCTTGAATTCCTCCATTTCTAATTCCTTGTTTGCCTGGCATACATTGTATCAATTAAATTATTCTTGGGTCATACTTTAGAAATTCAAGTAACAGCTCAATTGTTCTTTTATACAATGTATCATATATATTCTTCAGTCCTAATTTAACCATAAAAATTCTATGAATAAAACAGGATATTATATTGAAATAGACAAATATAATAATTAGCCTGATTTGTTATACTTCTTCAAAACCTTTACATGGCATATGTTTTTGCGTTTATTTATGTAGGGTGTGAAGCCAAGTGCTTGTTCCAAAATTGCAAAACCTAACCATTGCTGGAAGTATTAAATGGAGATGCGGCATTGAGACTGATGAGAGAAGCATACTGTGCTATGATCCTGCAAACCGTCGGAGGAGGGTTACATTCCAGAATTACTCAGAACTACAAAATGCTCAAATCAATACAAATCAATGTATTTTCTGGTATACCTAATCAGAAAGTCAATGGTTGGCTGGATTGTGTCTAATTTTCACCACTTTTCAAAAATTTGAACTAACCAACCAGGTCGTTTGAAATTGGAAGATATCGCCTAATGCAGGAATTTCTATCGAGGTCTATTCTGAAATAAAGTTTGAGAGAATTGATCACTCCCACTCGCTATCACTCTCCTTAACCCTATCTGGCCTGGGAGGGGCCATTTTCCACACCCCCTCCTTCCCCCAGCCCCACTCCATAATTTTGTGGCTTATCCTATTGGGGTCATTTTTAACCTATCTGCATAGCCCCCAAGCAGAGCATCATGGGTAAATTCAGAATGATGCCACGTGGGGTATGAGAAAAGTGACATTTTTGTCAGATTTCTTCAAAACTCCTGCTTATCTGCAAGGAAAATCGGGCAAAAGCCCCAAATCGCCCAGGCCAGATAGGGTTAACATGATATTAAAGAAACGAACACCTTCAAGGTCCCGTTAGTCTCAAATCACTCCCCTATCCATCAAACTACTTCTCTAAAAATTTCATTCGGCTGATTTCTTCTTACTTTCATAACAATATATTGTTCAGCCCATTATATTACAGAAAAGTCTATTGTCCAGACTCATTGTTGTAACCAAAATAGACTATTGTTCTCTTTATTTCTCCTGATTCTCCCAAATAATTTTCTATATATACGTACCTATTCAAATAGAGAGAAACTCTAGCTAACATATTGTAGATCTATATACTAGTGAAAAGTTGTAAGCATCAGTGTTAAACACATCATGCAAAATATTTGTCATGTTTAGTTAGATTTTATCGTGGTTGTCTGAAGTGCTTGATCGATCTGACCTCAGGTTTCATCGTAGCCGTGATGAGAGAACTTTTTTCTGCATGAGTATATTTCTACATACATGTCTTCAAAAGGCCAAGTTAGTCCTGTCTTACCATATCTGAATGAATTTCTGAACGGAACGTTAAACCTTAATTCTCCATCTTTCTCTCTCTCTACATATCTGAACGGTGGAAAAAATCTGAAGCGGTACTGTGTGTCGCTTTTTTGGAAATCAATAAAAAAAATAATGTATTGTTGCCGTACCATTTGTTAGCGAAGAATATATTATATTTTTTATATTACTAATACATGTTAGCCCTTGTCCTGGTGCCAAATACATTTTTGGATGTACAGGTTTATGTTCGTATTTTTATATGGATACAGCAATTTTGTATTTTTCGTTGCTGAAATTATGATGGGTGATGATATTGGGAATAACAATTTTGTATTTTTGTACAAGATTGTATTTATGTAATAAACACCTTTGAAAATGTTCATGGAACAATATTACATATATACATACATGCAGGTGTACGGTAATTATAGATGTATTTCATTCATTGCTAAACTTATAGTAAACACATGTATCTTGAAATAGTAAGCTGTTGCTGAGAGACGGACATTCCTGAACTGTGCAATAGAGTGACATTGTGTTATATTTGGTTTATTGGTGATAAATATGACATTATTTTCTTCATATCTATTTCAATGTTATCCTGGATATATTTTCATGACCATCGTCGAAGCCATTATGAATATATTAGCTAAATGCTGACAAGAGCTGGGAATAATTAGCTGGTCAGCCATGATGCACCTTGAACATGTTAATGGAGGACGCATTTCCATTCATATCATATTGGACTAACTAGGGCTTAGTTATACAATCTCAGACAATCAGGTTGCAATCAATATCAATCTTATCTCAGACAATCAGGTTGCAATCAATATCAATCTTATCTCAGACAATCAGGTTGCAATCAATATCAATCTTATCTCAGACAATCAGGTTGCTGCCAATCGAGCCACAGAGTCCGCAACAAGAGTTGTGGTATATTATACAATTATTGCATGTTATAGAGTGGGACATCACGATTTGTCAGCTCGAGACAAGTGATGTACAACGAGCGCACATGCAATAGTTGTTTTATTATACCGAATGTCCTATTTGAATAAAACGGGGACTTTATAATCATGTGAATGAGGGTGGTACGATGAAATAAGCATATCGTGTTCAACGCTACGCGACCGTTGTCAAGATCGACTGTTCGATCTCGGCTTGTTCGTCGACTCAATCGCATAATTTGGATGAGTAACGTTCTCTATGATCTTACTTACTTTTCAAAAGACGCCAAATTTATTTCAGTCAATTACCAAATCACATTCACTAATTTCTATCACCAACGGGCCGACGTACAGGTCACAAACCACTAAATATTCGCCTTACTTAATATGTAGTAAATTGGCCGAGCACATCTTGAGAAAACTATATTCCCTAATATTCGCCGCCACAAATGACCCACCACACCAGGTAGCCTGGCCTTTCCGCTCAAACATATGGAAAATTCAGCATACATTCCCCACCATTTTTTCGAGATGAGACCGCCAGAAATAGGGTCATCCAGCCCGACACCATTACGGCAAATTTCGGAGGTGCCAATCATACTGGCCCAGATTTGTTTTCCGATTAAAATTTGAAAAGGTGGTTTTGATATATTTTAGAGCCAAATATTATAGAAACATTTTAAAATACGTCACAGACCATTTCTGGCCCAGTCAGGTATAATGGCCAATCAATGTTCGCCGGAAGTCAAGTCCTGATAATAATCAGGACCCACTTTCTGCAATGGAGGTTTGTGACCTACACACATCATGCAGGTCGACGAAGATGCACATCAATCTTCGTTTCGGTGAATATGTTGGCGCGCGCACTATGGGAGGCAACTCTTGGTCCGGCAGATATCGCCGTGGAACAAATGTCATGTTCAACGCTCTGCCGTGGTACATGACATTTATTCAACGGTAAAGCAAGATATTATTAGTTATACGTCGCCCTTCCGGGGTAATACGGGATGAGATTTGGTTTCTCTCGCCATATTTTTCCGAGGCGCAGAGGAAAAATATGGCGAGAGAAACCAAATCTCATCCCGTATTACCCCGGAAGGGCGATGTATAAAGAATTTATCATATCTCAGAGCATTAAGAATCACTTTGGACTTCAAGGCCGACATAATGGAACGGACTTCGATCGGACTTGCACTGGTTTCAGAACGATCCACAGCATGCACCGGAAAAAAATGAACACAAAGACAAATGTATCATTTTTACAATCCTCATCTTTAAAACGTACTAAGGGAGGAGCAAAGATAACGATAACATATACTGTAATCCGTGAACAATGAACCCGGTTTCCGTGTGAAATACCGATGGGCTTCGGTGATAAAGAATGAACAATCTAACTTCAAATTCAGCTTCATCTCTTATGTTCTATTCTGAAAATCAGAAACGTATAAAATACTGGAACATTAAGCTTAATCTCAATTTCATATTTAATATTTAATAGCCATCGACGAGTATAATATCTAGATTATATACCTTTTGTTAATAAATACATCGAAAGACCCGTTCCGGATTCACATCTGTTGCGTGGATATGTAAGTTTCAAATACACGTGTGAACTGTTACATTTCCATTCTGTCTATAATTCAACACCGTGTCACTCGACAGTGTCACTTGTGTCATGTTTCCATAACATCACACAGGAGAAGGACCAACATGAACTGACTTAAATTTACAGTTCGAGAGAAAAATCGGAAAAATCAAACTGTCCTGCACAATTTGGCAGAAGTATAGGTATTTGCTTCATTTTCGCACGATGATGTTGATTGCACTTATTGTGCAGTTATTGAACATTGGCGCTGAGGGATTTGCGGCGACCAGGATAGCTGTGGGAATGTCACACGATGTGGGCGGGACAGCGGTGCTGTCGAATTCACAAAACAGCTGATTAAGATCAAAATCAAAGTCGTCGGCATGGCCTTCTGCTCGTACATCCTGGGTGTGTAACACGGCCGACGTGGCATCATTTGACGTGGGTGCAAGGTACTGAGAAGATGATGTCACAGTTTCTGCAGGATGGGGTTTGACAAAAACATTTACTGGAAGTGTATGCGTACCGGTATTCGTCTTTCGGGTTGAACCCATCGTGTCAGGAAAGGCTACTGACGCAACCGTGTGGCCCATTTGCAGTTTCTCGCCATCACTTACTCGCTGGTAAACCGACAGCGACGAGACAGATCTGTGACCTGTGACAGCCATTATTTGAGATGCTGAATAGTTGTTTCTACCAAGGATGGTGATGCCGGTTGCTCGTATACTGTGGTTAGTGTATGGTTCAGAAAGTTTCAGACGAGTGCCCAGGTTGGTCATGAAGGCTGCCAAGCGGTGTTTCCCAATAGGTTTGTTATAATACCAAACTTTATCGTCGTCGAGGAAACTATCAACCGGGTACTGCCACAAGCGATCACATTTCGGATGGAGTTTGGAGATATAACTTTCGAATGAAGCAACAGGACAGAACGGGGAACCTTCTTCTTCAGGCATGAATCCGGTAACACCCTCTTTTTGCTGGGCCCGGCGATTTTTTGTGAGTTCATCCTCCTTTTTTTTCACATACCTCTGCCCAGTTTTCGGGTCCCGCTTGATGATGAATGTGTTTTTTGTCATCTTTTCCATATTCTCCACTCCCCTTCTAAAGAAGAACAGACGTACATCGAACTGAACTTTATTTGCAAGCCCAGTTGGGGTTTTTGGGGACATGAGAACAGACTTGTAGAGTTTACAACGATCGGACTCGTTTATGGGCTCATAATGATCGGTGTCGCCTTTTCCAGATGCCTTCAACTCTGCAAGTGCGGTTTTGAAGCACTCGTTGGCTTCATTAAACTCCGAATTTCTAATCAAATCAAAAGTTTTCAAATACGGTGGGGCCTTCGGGTAACGATTCAGAGAATGTCGAAAGTTTTCGAGAGTGGATGTTTTGTACAATTCTCCGTCTTGTTTTCGGGCATCCAAATAAAAATGACTGAGTACCTCTGCTAACCTCTCGGCCGAGAATCCTTCGAATTCTTCACTCTGTCCCTTCTCTTTCAGGTAATACTTCAAAGTTCTGGCGGACGCTTTGTTCGATTTTTTTGTGTTGCTGGGAATAATATTAGCCCGCTTTTCAACAACTTCATCGTCCGTGTGAGACGCGAAACGTTTGCCTGATTCAGCCATTTTGTTTAGCAGACGATGGAATCTAGTGAACACCTGTTCGTTGCCCTTGGCGACGGGGGTATACGATATATATTCGACCAGCAAGTTGACAATACAGCATCACACATGAGGTCTGTCAGCCAATCAAAAGTCTACATGCTTCTCTGAGATATGATAAGACTGCATAATCACTGAACATCATGATTTGTAGAATGACACGTGACAGGCTGTCAACCAATGAAAACTTACGAATTTACATGAGGTATAATAATTCCAATTATCTCTTGGATTATGTAAAAATACAGTTCAATATTGACAGGTTGCATAGACATTCAGTTTATTCAACAGGCTCACACGAGGTCCGGTTAAGCGAAAATGTTGCTCAACATTCTGTTGCTCAACATCCTGTTGCTGTGACACCATTTGCTGAGCAGAGTTGATAATAATAGTGGCCGCATGTCTTCAAAGACATGCGACATTATGAATGGGCACATGCAGCTCAGTCCCGATTAAAATTGCATCTGTAGTAAAAAGTAACTATAATTTGATTACAAATTTCAGTAATTGTTCATATTCGAGCTTCGATGACACGAGCGAATCTAAAATGTTTTGACTGCATGAAGCTTAGTCGTGTGATCGATGACATCAGTATGTCTTCCCACTTCTCTTATATGTGTTGTAATCTCTCTCTCTCTCGTCTGAAGAGTGAACTTAGAGGTATGGTCGAATTCACCGATTTAGGGTGACGTGTGTTCAAACCAGGTAACAGGCCTGCAACTGCATCCTACATTTTCCGAAATTGTTTAGTCATTCCTATATTTTCCTATATTTTACTCATGACCTTCTATATTTCCTATATTTTGATTTTTTCCCATGAAAACTTTCACCAATGCTCAGAAATGAGTCAAATTGGTATGAGGAAATACATTTCAGAAAAAGGATTTGGCCTCGCTTCGCTCGGCAAATATGGACATATTTCAATCTCTCTTCAGGAGAATGGGACTCCTCAATTGCTACCACTACGACCGCATTCAGTGGAAACAACTTGATTAAGCTCCACAAAATTACCAAGTTTGAAACATACAATGCATTAGTAACCTGTCTTACACTCCTTCATTCCCCATATTTCATTTAAAAAAAATTCCTATGTTTCTCCCATATTTTGGCAAATTTCCTCCTATATTTTCACTGTGAGCCACCTGCAGGCCTGAGTTAATGATTTTGGTCATGGTGGTATACACTGTGCTATTATAACGCAACATTGTTGACTTGCCCTTCAAAGTCACATTTTTTCTACGATTTATTGTTAAAAAAGAACAGAGAAAATGTTCGCGGAGAGGGTACTCTTTGTCCATTATATGAACTCTCATTAGAAAACAAAATGAAACAATTTCAATTCAAGCTATTTCACAATATTTATCCTTCGAATCAAATGTTATTCAAATGCAAAATTACACCCACCCCAAATTGTGATAAATGACGTTGATACTTCTCGACTGTACTCCAGTCCAACCATTCGGGCTAAGTTTCATCCAAAACGTATCCGACATGGTTTCACATATTTCTTTCTTGAAAGACTATATTTTGTTGGGAACCCTAAAGCAACCTGACAACAAAATGACCAATCTGGTAAATTACGTTTTCTTCCAAGCATAATACCTATTTGTGCAGCGAAATCACAGTGGTTTGGTTAGCAGTGGGTGTCTTCGTCGATGTTGTTGTTGTTAATATTTTTTAAATATTTTTTTCTCATCAAGAATATAATTATTTCCCACCTTTTCCTATACTACAATGAAAGTGGATATCATGAAAATGCTTTCTATACACTCTCTTCTATTATATATTTATGTCTTTATAGAAAGCATTTTTATGATATCCACTGTCATTGTGATATATGACAAGGTGGGAAATGAGTATATTATTGATGAAAAAGAAAGAAATAGAAAAATATTAACGACATCAACGAAGACACCCACTGCTAACAAAGCCACTGTAAGCGAAATATAGCAACCGCCCCATCTGTTATACACGGCTTTTGTGAAGTCGCTGAAATGGCAATGTACAATTTTGATGAAATATCAACACAAGCTTTCAGAAGATATTGCATATTTTATCACATCACTGTAATTATGAAGAAGTTTATACATGCTGCTCCCGCTCTTATTTTGGGTCACAAGTGCGTCAAGAAGTGCCAAACATTCATTTTTATCAAAAGGATATGAAATGGACGATTTTGTACAGCCTACATGCTGAATTATAAGACAAGAAATAATGAAGGGCTTGCAGATGCACGAAAACGGATTTATGGCGCACCAAAGTTGGTAAGTTGGCCTTTTTTATGGACTTTTCGGCGCAAATTTTCTTTTGTTACACAAAAATAGGACACCTTTAACCAAAACCAATTTGAGCTATTTTGAACAACAAATAAGTCTGAATATGATTTTGGTTGAAGGTGTCATAATTTTGCAAAGAGAATTTTAGAGAGAAAATGTCGACTGTAAATGCACCGAAAAGTGCAAAATACGGCAGGTTTGAACCACTGTAAGTATGGTTGTGTTTATCTGTGGGCCTCGATCATTCTTTATCTGATAATTCAGTATGTAGACTGTAAGAAATTGTCAATTTGGTGCTTTTTAGACAAAAATTAGCCCCACCAGCTGTGTGTATCAAAAACGCATTGAGGACGATTCCCTATCTAAAGCGAGCACCATCTTTGTGATATTACAGCAAAAGTTATCAATACAGCTGCATTTCATCATTTTGCACTATGATTCATAATAACTTCTGTTGTAAGGTACCGTACCAAAAATTGAAAAATGTTCAAAAATATTAATATTCATATTTGTAATAATATTTCATAAAGTGCCAGATATTTATAGAATAACCCCAAGAATATGTGCGTAAAGTTGAACTACAAGTACGGGTCCTTAATTACTCGCTGATTATTCTGCAGTGATGCTATTGCTTTGTGGCCCAGTGACTTTCTGACTATCAGCGCCAGATAATAGCCAGATATGATCGGTTGTCGATGGACCGTCGAGAATGACTATCCTTCCCGCCGTAACAAATGATATCGGATAAAATAGATTGGGAAGGCAAATTTTAAAAGAAGTTGAAAAGATAAAATTTACTGCGATAATCTCCCAATTATTCTGTAACTACACTAAACTATAATATAGAAGCCAGTGTAACGGACACGTGGCTGCAACGATGCACAAGTACTGACATTGCATCATTATGGGCCCCAGATGAGCCAGAACCAACCTGTCAAATCCGATATTGCACTGGCTTCATGTGTTCACCGTTATAACTTTCAATAACTAAGTCAACACTAATAGTTTGGAATTTATAGGCCACAGCATTTATTCTGAAGTACATCAGGAGCATGGTGATATACATGTGAGTACGACTCTGAAGACAGACCTGTGAGAATCTAACCATAAATTTCCCCGAATGGTTGCCGATCACCCTGACTAGCCATTGGTAATGGGCTCCACCCCACCCCTTTAGGTATCTAAAGCAGATAAAGTGGAACCTGAAACGATTAAACCTGCCCCAGGTACCGAAGATGGAGGCTCCCCACCCGCCGCAAAACAGGCTGGGATTGGAAAAAATGTCTGCTAGATCAGACACATTATTGACCCCATGCAACCTCCCCACAGCGCATGCTCCATTTCGCAGGCTCCATTACCATCCCTGCCACCAATAGCGGAAGTTGACCTTTACTACATTGCTATGACGTATAGGGGAAACCAACCAACGCACGGTTCAGTTTGAATCCGGCCGAAAAACTCCTTTAGTGTTGCACATGAGCGAACTACTATTCATATGCTCTGTCCAGTTAAACAGGGAAAATTATCTCCAGATAATTCTTTTTAGCGCTAGGTCAACAGAGGTATTATGCAGACTTGAAAAGTAATCGAAATGTTCGGTAAACATCTATTTTACTATATATGATGTCACTTCCGGCGAGGTGCGCGAAGGCCCCGAATCCGGTCCAAAAATCTGACTGGTGGCTGGGGTGTTATTAGACCCCCAGCGAGGTGGTTGGACCCCATGTATTAAACATGCAGGTGTTAGACCCAACTATCTAGCTATCCCTACCCATTACCAGCCCCAAGTAAGGGGAGATAACTCACCGGTGCTATAGTAGATTTCACAATAAAATCTTGTGGGTCGGATATATAGAATGCTCAACAAGGTCTGACTTGTCTTGCCGTCTCCAGTCTCACACTGCAAGAATAAATTCATGTAAATGCCGCGACAAAATTAGCAACAACTAGGAAACGCTTTATAACATGCACCAAGCCAAACTGACAGTATCATACGATTGTTAAAATTATATTTAACACATTTACTGGAATAGTGATATATTCTCACTACATATGCAATATACAAGGAAATCACTTCCCTACTGCCAAAACGTCAAAATAAAGTACTCAAATTTACATTGGTAGAGAATACTCAGCTGAAATACTATGCAAGCAGGGAGGATGGGATGGGAGACTATAAAGATTTTCTTTCCACGCACTGATGTTGGATGGCACTGAAATGACGCTGACCTGTCCTTTAGTTCCCGTCTGATATCAGAAGTCCTTGGCCTAAAAACCCGATTATCTCGGACACAATTCACTTTATGGACCAAGGGAGGTCACTCTAATCTGACAAATTGTGATTTCACACATTACAAGTATAATGGGGAAACCACTCTCATAGCCGATACAATATCATAAAGCTTCGTACATAATATAAAATTTAGCTTCACATTACATTTTGCTAAACAGGGTTCGTGTACCTTCAGAGGTTCAAAATTCCATGACTTTTCCATGACCAATTTTTGGAATTTCCATGACCTCTAAACTACGCTTTTCATACAAGTTTCAGATCAGACATTCATAAGTCAGTTATCGTCCATGTCTGACTTCATATTGAAAGACCTATCACCAGGCCTTATCCAAGCAAGAATAAAAATATAGAAACACTGCCAGTTTTTTGCAGGGAAATGGTTAACCCCTTCTGGCATGTCAGGTACACACAGGTTAAACTGCATTATGATTTATAATAATTTGATTACACTTCCCACTCCAATAACTGAAAAATAATGTGTATTTAAATGTAAATTCTATCTATTGCTCTCAATATTGAGATTGGAGAAGAAATCAATAATTTGCTGCAATGGATGTGATGAAATTATTGGACACCTAATGCAGTCTTACCAGTGTGCACATGAATAAAAAAAACTCAATACTTCATACTTACTTGTGAGGCAGAAAAATACAGCATATTAGAAACTTAGAAAATTTCTGAGCGATCGGTATGACCTCACCAAGGTCTGCATAAGTTTGAATTTGAAACCAACAGGTAATTACACAGTTCAACAGCTGATTAAAGTTTCCAATACTTCAACTCTTAAATTCTCAGGGTCTTCAGTTTCTCGTCTATTTCTTTATCTATTTGTTTCGAACACCACCATATTTCCGGTTCCAATGTTTAATCTATTGAAAGAAAGCCAGAAATACCCTCGCGATGATCGCCGGCAGATGTTGGCATACGGCCGGGCACGGTATTGGTCGTCTCGCGGTTCGAGGTAGAAGTTGAAGCTCGGGCGGGCACGGCAGTCTCATTTATTATCGTTGTTGTCTCGGGTGTAGTCAGAAATGCCGCTATGTCCATGTGTTGGCCGTCCCTGATTTGTCTGTCTATGCGTAATTTGTGCCTTGTGCTTTTTGTCATTTGCGTACACTTCGCCATCCATAAGATGGCTTGCGAATCGTGTGTCTCCATTATCGCGGAGCGATATCTGCTAAATTACCGTATTCTGTTCGGCCTTCATCCGGCGGAGAACAGACTCGAGAAATCTGATAAATTACAGGTTTTCATACCAATTCGGAAACAGATATTGCTTGGGCTTACAAAAAATATAGGTATGAATAATTTTGGTATCATCCAAGAGATGTCGTAGATCTGTAATTTTGAACAAGTATCACATGACTCGAAAATGGCGGATTACGTTGGGATTACGTCGGTAGACTTTAGCTGATTGATTGACGAAGTCACGTGATATTGATTTCGGGCAATTCCCTCTTGCAGTTGCCGAAAGTAGGCTGAAAATAGATACACACCATCCCAGGGTCGGTCTTATCGCGTAAAGATGACCCAGATGTTTACAGGTTGACTTTTTGTATGCTCCGTAAAGCACCCTTGTCCATATTGGACAGATCCACATTTGTTTGACACACCGTTCGCGTGACTGTCCTCTCATCGTGACGGGACACAGTTTATAATCATCCAGTCTAAGCCAATGTTCACTAAATTTGCATTTTCCCGGCATCGCCCAAAATTAGCCCAAAGCTAAATTCCAAAGCAACGAACAATGGCGACCGTCCTCCTCATTTCACAGAGGGGAAAACATGTCACTGCAATTTGACCAATGACGGCAGTTCTGGATATGTAAATTAGTACAGATGTCAAGAGCTTGGGCCAATCAGCTGACGACATTATGACCTCGACCAATACACGTCACAAAACATGAATATTAATTCAGCGGGAAAGATTCACGAGTTTAGTTCAACCAATGGACTACACAAAATATGTAAATAAGCTGTCTGACCTCGTTCCAATCCGGCGAAATTCGGTCACCAGCAAAGACGTTTCACGGCTGTTTGGATTTTTATTTCGTAATAAATTCGCTGAACTTCAGAGAATAACTTAGCTTGTTCCAATCATTTCCCCCGAACTCTGCATGTACATCTATTTTCCATGACTTTCCATGACCTTTCAACGAAATTCCAAGACTTTTAGGGCCTGGAATAGTTTTATTTTCCTTTGCATGACCTGTGCGAGGCCTGTTATGAATGCTGTAAGGGGCATCAAATGAGAACAGTCTCCGAGCAGGAGATCAAAACTACACATGTGCAGGAGAAAAATAAAACAGAACTGAAAAGTATGGTGTTCTATTTGTGCCATATTTGATCTCGCGCGTCGACTTGCAAAAGTCGACGCACGACGCGCGACGCGAAAAGTCGACGTCGTGTTTTGAAACGCGACGTCGCCCTTTCCGTCGCGCGTCGACTTTTACAATGTTAAAGAGATAGGCCAAAACTCGACGTCGTGTTTCAAAAGTCGACGTCGCCTTTTGGCCTATCTCTTAGCATTGTAAAAGTCGACGCGCGACGCGCGACGTCGCTTTTCAAAACGCGACGTCGACTTTTCGCGTCGCGCGTCGTGCGTCGCCTTTTTGAAGAATCAAAACGACGCGCGGCGCGCGACGGAAAAAGTCGACGTCGCGTTTTAAAAGGCGACGTCGCCCTCTCCGTCGCGCGTCGTGCGGTTTTATAATGTTAAAGAGATAGGCCAAAACTCGACTTTTGCCCTATCTCCTAACATTGTAAAAGTCGACGCGCGACGCGCGACGGAGAGGGCGACGTCGCCTTTCAAAACGCGACGTCGACTTTTTCCGTCGCGCGTCGACTTTTTAAAAGGCGACGCGCGACGGACATTCGCGTCGCGCGTCGCCTTTTGGTTTACAAAAGTGCGCATATCTGGGGAGCATGTATTACTATATTGTTCACAGCTGTGATTTTCGATTCTTGTAGCTCCTGACCGGTGTTGGTAATTTGGTGAGAATTTACTGCAAGATAGCAAGAATGACAAGATATGTTGCGTGCATGGAGACTATGTACAACATAATATATTTGTTTCGCTGTCTGAAATGTTTTTTTTGCTGATCAATTTTCGAATACTGGTACCTGTATTCCACAAAATGCGCACCCCTCAATCGAGAGGACAATTCGCATCTATTAGCTTGTCAATGTGTTACTATTTCGCCGGACTAATACGTAAATTAAATTCAAGTTTCCAATAATGAACAAAAGCGTATATAAGTAACTATTTTGCAGGATTAACAGTAACGACTGGAAAACAGAGGGAAAATAATTAATCGCGTGTGTAGCTCAATGGAACTGTGAGATCTAACATTCTGGAGACATCCTGATGAATGTCTCCTGATAAAACGCGCCACGTTGCATTTTATCTCGAATCATACAACCCTTTTTATCGGGTTTACCAAGGGTAAACCCTATATTAGTATCACTTTTCAGTTTTTTTTCTTTTTTCTTCTGCACATGTGTAGTTTTGATCTCCTGCCCGGAGACTGTTCTCATTTGATGCCCCTTAGAGCATTCACAACAGGCCTCGCACAAGCCATGCAATTCCAGGCGCTATGAGTAATGGAATTTCGTTGAAAGGACATGGAAAGTCAGGGGAAATATATGTACAGAGTCCGGGGAAAATGAGTGGAAAAAGCTAAGTTATTCTCTGAAGTTCAGCGAAATTTGTTGCGGAATAAAAATCCAAACAGCCGTGAAACGTGTTTGCTGGTGACCGAGTTTCTCCAGATTGGAACGAGGTCAGACAGCTCATTTACATATTTTGTGTAGCCCATTGGTTGAACTAAACTCGTGACTGTTTCCCGCTGAATTAATATTCATATTCTGTGACGTGTATTGGTCGAGGTCATAATGTCGACAGCTGATTGGCTCACGCTCTTGACATCTATACTAATTTACCAACCTGTAACCATCTCGGTCATCTATACGCGGTAAGACTGACCCTGGGATCGTGTGTATCCATGTTCAGCCTACTTTCGGCAATTGCAGGAGGGAATTTCCATAAATCAATACCACGTGACTTCGTCAGCCAATCAGCTAAAGTCCACCGACGTAACCCCAACGTAACTCGCCATTTTCGAGTCATGTGATGAACTACTTGTTCAAAATTTCAGATCCACCACACCTCTTGGATGGTACGAAAGTTATACATACCTATATATTTTGTAAGTCCAGGCAATATATGTTTCAGAAGTGGTATGAAAACCTGTAATTTAACAGATTTGTCGGGTCTGCTCTCCGCCGGATGAAGGCCGAACAGAATCCGGTAAAATACTGGATATCGCTCCGCGATAATGGAGACACACGATTCGCAAGCCGTATCCAGAACGCAAAATGGTACATCTTCAGAAAATTTATGACCTAGGCCTATCCCAAAGTTCACAAGATCATTATTGTTTAGCATCATCAGATAAACAAGAATAGTACGATCAGACAACATGCAGGCGAAAATACTGTATAATTGACGCAATTCGTTGTTTTCCGCGTTTCAATGGTTGATTTTCAATGCATAATGTAGGTCAACTAAATTTATAATGTACTGCTGCTTCAAACGAGTAGGCCTACAAGTACGTTCAGTTTTATTTTTTTAACGACAAAACTTGCATAATGTTAGCAACAAAAGTACATATCATCGGGCGTATGAACAGTACTATGCATTGAATGAAGAACAGAAATGCTGCAAATGCCCTGACCTGATCATGTACATGTAACGCTAAGAACCTTGGAATAGGTCATAAATTTCCCGAAGATGTACCGTCTTGCATCCAGAACAGTCCCATTTGAACTGGGCAGTCACCATTGTTCGTTGGTTTGGAATTTAGCTTTGGGCTAATTTTGCCGATGCCGGGAAAATGCAAATTTAGTGAACAATGGCTGAGAATGGATGATTATAACTGTGGTTGTCCCGTCACGGTGAGAGGACAGCAACGTACACAATATGTCAAACAAATGTGGATCTGTCCAATATGGACGATGGTCGGAGCCATACAAAGATTGCAGGGTACACATTACGCATGGACAGAAAAATCAGGGCGGACAGCACATGAACATACCGGCATTTCTGACTATGCCCGAGCTTCAACTTCTACCTCGAACGGTGAGACGACCAATACCCTGCACGACCGTGGCCATATGCCAACATCTGCCGGAGATCATCGCGAGGGTATTTCTGGCTTTCTTTCAACAAATTAGACATTGGAACCGGAAATAGTGTGGTGTTTGAAACAAATACAGTCACACTGATATAGATAGACTGTCTTTCAATATGAAGTCAGACATGGACGATGGCTGAGTTATGAATGTCTGATCTAGAACTTGTATGAAAAGCGTTGTTTAGAGGTCACGGAAATTTCAAAAATTGGTCATAGAAAAGTCATGGAATTTTGAACCTCTGAAGGCGCACGAACCCTGTCATAAAAAAAATACCGTTCTTCTCTCTGACAGTCATATACACGGTGGCTTGTGCATTGAACGTGATAATTGGGAGATTATCGCAGTAAATTTTATCTTTCCAATTTCTTTTAAAAGTTGCCTTTATCTGGTAGCATTTGTTACGGCGAGACGGATAGTCATTCTCCACGGTCCAGCGACAACCGATCCTATCTGGCTATTATGTGGGGCTGATGCCAGGAAGTCACTGCGCCACAAAGCAATAGCAGGATAACCAGAGAGTAATATAGGACCAGCACTTATTGTCCCATCAGTTTTTTTAGTCACTCTTTCAACTGCAAGAACTCGAAATTGGTACATGATATATAGATCTGAAACTTCAACTTTACACACATATTCTTGAGGTTGTTCTATAACTATATGGCACTTTATGAATTATTATTACGAATATGAATTTTAATATTTTTGAACATTTTTTAATCTTTGGTAAGCTACCTTACAGCAAAAGTTATGATTCATATATAGTGCAAGATCACAAAGATGATCTTCACTTTAGATAGGGAATCGTCCTCAATGCGTTTTTGATACACACAGCTGGTGGGGCTAAGTTTTGTCTAAAAAGCACCAAATTGACCATTTGAATAGATAAAGAATAATCAAGACCCACAGACAAACACAACCAGACTTACAGTGGTTCAAACCTGTCGTATTTTGCACTTTTCGGTGCATTTACAGTCGACATTTTCTCTCCAAAATTCTCGTTGCAAAATTATGACACCTTTAACCAAAATCATATTTAGACTTATTTGTTGGTCAAATAGCTAAAATTGGTTTTGGTTAAAGGTGTCCTATTTTTGTAACAAAGAGAAAATCCACACCGAAAAATGCCTAAAAATACGAAAATAAGCCAACTTACCAACTTTAGTGAGCCATAAATCCGTTTTCGTGCATCTGCAGTCCTTCATTATTTCGGGTCTTATAATTCAGCATGAAGGCTGTACAAAAAGGTCCATTTCATATCCCTTTGATAAAAGTGAAAGTTTGGCCCTTCAAACTGAACAGCTTGAGGACGATTCCGTATGTCAAGCGAACACCACCATTCTTCCCAAATATGACACTAATAAACTCCTCTGATGCAAGTAAACCCGATATCAGTACTTTAAGTACTTTGATTAATAGTAAGGCTTTGTTTTCTGCCATTTTAGACGAGTGACTATATGCTGTCAAAGTAAAGGTGAGGTGTGGGGTCATTTCACTTTCGTTTTCGGCCGGAAAACAGTAAGATCCCACATTTCCTTTGAGCTACACAAGCTATTAATTAGTTTTTCTCTGTTTTCCAGTCGTTACTGTTACTCCTGCAAAACAGTTACTTACATAAGCTTTTGGTTCATTATTGGAAACTTGAATTTATTTTACGTATTAGTCCGGCGAAATATGACATTGACAAGCTAATAGATGCGTATTGTCCTCGCGATGGAGGGGTGTGGATTTTGTGGAACACAGGTGCCAGTTTTCGAAAATTAATCAGCAATATAATATATCTGACAGCGAAACAAATAAATTATGTCGCACATAGTCTCCATGTATTTAACATACATCTTGCCATTCTTGCTTTGTTGCAGTAAATTCTCAGCAAATTACCAGCATCGGTCAGAAGCTACAAGGATAGGAAATCGCGGATGTGAACATTTTTTTATTTTTTTTTCGAAATTAACACCCCAAATCACAATACAAAGAAACAATACGAGACAGAACAAGACTATATGATACGACACAATACAATAAAATACAAAATAATAGCATACATTACAATACAATATATTAGAATTCAACATATTACAACTCAATACATTACAAAACAATACAATTCTAAACAATACCATATCATACAGTACGGTGAAATATACCATAATACAACACATCACAGTACAAACACACATACACCTTTACATAAAAAAAGAAAGTTAACAAAGATTGTGAATTTTATATAATACGTTTGTACAACGTATAGTGGCAAACTTCAATTGATCATTTGATTGATAATTTATTGTGTCTCGTGAACAATATGGAATACATGCTCCCCAGACATGCGCACTTTTGTAAACCAAAAGGCGACGCGCGACGCGAATGTCCGTCGCGCGTCGACTCACTTTTAAAAAGTCGACGCGCGACGGACATTCGCGTCGCGCGTCGACTTTTTAAAAGTCGACGTCGCGTTTTGAAAGGCGACGTCGCCCTCTCCGTCGAGCGTCGACTTTTACAATGTTAGGAGATAGGGCAAAAGTCGACGTCGACTGTCGACTTTTGAAACACGACGTCGACTTTTGGCCTATCTCTTTAACATTGTAAAAGTCGACGCGCGACACGCGACGGAAAGGGCGACGTCGCGTTTCAAAACACGACGTCGACTTATCGCGTCGCGCGTCGTACGTCGACTTTTGCAAGTCAATTTTTCAATTGAAATTTCATGAAAACTGTTGGTCTTGTTTCAACTTTGATGGTATACCTTGGTAGGAGACAATTCGAACTAGTAAACGTTATCTCATTTTTTTAAATTTTTGCCTGGTTTTGTTTTTATAACTATTTTACTAAAATAAATTGAAAAAAATGTACTTTTTTACGGTTGTTTGTCTTAAAAGTTGGATAATTAAAAAACGAAGCCGAACTTACAAAAAATGAGATAACGTTTTCTAGATCACCTAACAAGTAACAAGCATGCCAAATTTCAAAAGCGTAGCATGGATACTTTTCGAGAAATAAACGTTTGAATTTCGGATTTTGTACAAAAATGAAAGGCTAGAAATCAGGCAAAATATGTCCAGCTATACATCTGATGAATTAATCCCTATTTTTTGTTTGAATTCTATTGTCAAATACATTTTTAATCTGTCTAATGGGACCTACTCGAATTCCTGTTTATTCTGGATAACTATTACACTAAGTTTTTTTCATCAAGTCGGTTTAAAGTCCAATTTAAACTTAAAAAACCTGCTAAAACTTGTTCACACCTGTGTAGATTACTTCACGGCGGGTGTCTGAGTGAAGTGTCACTGTCATAATTAGAAACAAAAATAAGGATGTTTGCATGGTTTTGATCAGAAGGGAGTACATTAATGTAAATAAGTAGGACTAATAGATAATTAGCTTACCATAATACTGCGGAAATGAGTTTTGGAAAGGGAAATTTAACAGACAAAAATAATAGTAGCCAAGCCCAAGCTAAGGCAATCTGTTTATTTGTTCCAGGGTATATTTTTAATCCTAATATTGAAGCACTTCTATTTATAATTTTTATTTCATTTTTTCACCAAATGTTAGAGGAAATAGCGAATATTTGAATGAAGAAATAAAAAAAAATGACCAATTTTGACCCTCTAAGGGGATAGCTATCCTTAAGCACAGTTGTGTGAAATTTACATGTGTCAAGTCCAAGTGTTCATTTGGAGACTCCATTTTGCAAGTCGGGTGAGGAAAGGGACGTCTGTTTTCATACAAGTCACAATCGAAGAAGACAAAGCTAGAACTCGAGGACTTCGAAAGGCTGCCGTTATCTGTGTGCATTTTATGGCTTTGATGTTTGACTGTGATCTGTAGAAATACTTAGTTTTTCCTATTTCACAAATTTGGGCCATGTGTATAGTGTTGTGTTATGTGTAATGCTTTATTTACATTTGTCAGTCATAACAGGATGAAATGTACAATGTACACTAATTTAATAATTTATTCCATTAATTGATTTGGTGTTTCAGAGAAAATTTTAATGAAAACCGGAGAGATGAAACTATTGATTTGGTTTGGAACCTTAACATTCAGTGCCCGGCATGGAAAGCAATCTCGAGTGAGATCCTGTGGCAAGTTATCCACATACCAAATTTGGAAAGAGTCCGTTCAGGTTTTCAAAAGTTACTGTCCAGAGTTGAAATTTTAACTTGTCCCCCAGGTGGCACCAACTATAGGCGGATCAGCGTTAAAAACAAGCCCTAGAGAGATCTTGAGTTGATGTTCTCACATACCAAATTTGAAAAGAATCGGTTCAGTTTTTCGGAAGTTATTGTCCGAACACACGGACGGACCCCAATATTATATTCCCCCCTTTAGCCCTCGGGGAGACAATTATAGAGGGAAAACATAATGAATGTATTGCTGCAGTTCCAAGTTGAGGAAAGTTTAGTCATACGATTCGAGCACCCTATGCAATGTATTGCTTAAATAATGGTTACAACGATGATGTGGAATAATATTTTATAAGAACTGGGTATTTTGAAATGAAAAACATGGTATTGAACTGAAATTTTAATGAAAATCTTGACCAGAAATATGATCTTTTGTACCATTGACAAAGTTCACAAATGTTTTTGCTGTTACCCTGCTAATTTGAAATTATTAATTACAACACATATAAGGGAGGTGCGAAGCGGTACCTACATACTGACAGTCACATGACTTCACAGTATCGTCTTCTGGTCAACCTATTCTAAAGCACATACCTGTTCACGTGGCAACTTGGATGACATGACCACACGGCCACACGGCCCCTAGCACCGGCATATTGTTGTTGTTGTTGGTTCGGAAATCCATCCTTTCATCTAGGAGCACCCTCTTACAGAGGTATTTAGAAGCTTGCAGTAACCCCGCCGCTTACTAGGGTGGTCGAGACAGGGTCAGTAGCAGTCGAGGTCCCGTGCTGTGCAGGCTGTGCAAGTAACTTATTTACAGTGCATTGACACCTCCTGACTGTACATATAGACCCGTCCCTTTTTCTGACCAGGTGTGTGCGATGTACTACTGTGAGTGGATTTATATAGCGGTCACTGAAAGACACCCAGGTACTTTATTCCCCAAGTGCCTCCGCTGGCGAAGGTCTAGCGTAGCAACTAGTTCCACCATCAGTCCATATTACCCTGGACACCGAATCAGTCCAGCGCCTTGTGAATAGGCGAGTATATATGTAAGCGGTCACTGGCGACGGGCGAACCCACACCAGCTGTAGCACTCCGGGTCAGAGTCAGACACTCTAACCATTCGGCCACGACACGCTCACTAAATAAGCGGTATTGGATACAAATCTAGAGAGTTATGATGGAAATGCTCTGACAACTCGTATATTGGAAATTGGTGAGCTGTGTCACTGTGACAACTCGTACACTGGGGATTGGTGGGCTGTATCGTCGTCAGATGAAAATGACGGCATTTAACACAAAAGACTAGTCTGTAAAGCCCGATGTAGACCCAGCATCAACTTCCCACAATGCCAACATATATCAAAGAGCAAAAGGTCTGTACAGGGGGCGGGCCTCGGGGACGAAACGTCCACGAGCAGAATCTCACCATATACAGGTAAAAATTACAACACATATAAGGGAGGTGGGAAGAGGCGCCGACATACTGTTTTCATTTTCAACAGTGACACCAATTTGCAACAACAACAGTTTCACACTGGCGGATATAAAAATGAATAAAACATTTTTTCTCCAAGTTTTTCTGGTTAAACTGTTACACGCGGTATCAACATATTGATATTTATGTATTCCTAATTTTATGTAAATCGTCCAGTCAGCCAACGTGTGCACGATCCGTGAAAAGCAGGAAAGTAAAAACACAAAAGTCATTATCCCTTAATTCATAGTTCAATTCAATGTTTATTGCAGGACGACTTGACTTTGGTGTACAGTCAACTATTTATTTTTGTCGGGTTTACCAAGGGTAAACCCTACATTAGTATCACTTTTCAGTTTTTCTTTTTTCTTCTGCACATGTGTAGTTTTGATCTCCTGCCCGGAGACTGTTCTCATTTGATGCCCCTTACAGCATTCACAACAGGCCTCGCACAAGCCATGCAATTCCAGGCGCTAAGAGTAATGGAATTTCGTTGAAAGGACATGGAAAGTCAGAGGAAATATATGTACAGAGTCCGGGAAAATGAGTGGAAAAAGCTAAGTTATTCTCAGCGAAAGTTCAGCGAAATTTATTGCGGAATAAAAATCCAAACAGCCGTGAAACGTCTTTGCTGGTGACCGTTCGCCAGATTGGAACGAGGTCAGACAGCTCATTTACATATTTTGTGTAGTCCATTGGTTGAACTAAACTCGTGACTGTTTCCTGCTGAATTAATATTCATATTCTGTGACGTGTATTGGTCGAGGTCATAATGTCGACAGCTGATTGGCTCACGCTCTTGACATCTGTACTAATTAACGTATCAGAACAGTCGCCATTTGAACTGGTCAAATTGCAGTCGCCATTGTTCGTTGGTTTGGAACTTAGCTTTGGGCTTATTTTGCCGATGCCGGGAAAATGCCAATGTAGTGAACATTGGCTGAGACTGGATGATTATAACTGTGGTTGTCCCGTCACGGTGAGAGGACAGCAACGTACACGGTGTGTCAAACAAATGTGGATCTGTCCAATATCGGCGATGGTCCTTTACGGAGCCATACAAAAATTACAGGATACACAAACTTTACACACATATTCTTGAGGTTGTTCTATAACTATATGGCACTTTATGAATTATTATTACGAATATGAATTTTAATATTTTTGAACATTTTTCAATCTTTGGTAAGCTACCTTACAACAAAAGTTATGATTCATATATAGTGCAAGATCACAAAGATGATCTTCACTTTAGATAGGGAATCGTCCTCAATGCGTTTTTGATACACACAGCTGGTGGGGCTAATTTTCGTCTAAAAAGCACCAAATTGACCATTTGAATAGATAAAGATAAAGAATAATCAAGACCTACAGACAAACACAACCAGACTTACAGTGGTTCAAACCTGTCGTATTTTGCACTTTTCGGTGCATTTACAGTCGACATTTTCTCTTCAAAATTCTCGTTGCAAAATTATGACACCTTTAACCAAAATCATATTTAGACATATTTGTTGGTCAAAATAGCTAAAATTGGTTTTGGTTAAAGGTGTCCTATTTTTGTAAGAAGAGAAAATCCGCACCGAAAAGTGCCTAAAAATACGAAAATAAGCCAACTTACCAACTTTAGTGAGCCATAAATCCGTGTTCGTGCATCTGCAGTCCTTCATTATTTCGGGTCTTATAATTCAGCATGAAGGCTGTACAAAATGGTCCATTTCATATCCCTTTGATAAAAGTGAAAGTTTGGCCCTTCAAACCGAACAGCTTGAGGACGATTCCCTATGTCAAGCGAACACCACCATTCTTCCCAAATATGGGACTAATAAACTCCTCTGATGCAAGTAAACCCGACATCAGTACTTTAAGTACTTTGATTATGTATTATTTTCCTGATCAAATGCGTTTTTATATTCAGAAATTCACTGACTTGATAGTAAATTTCAATTGATGGAACCTCTGAAATATCAGGATATGTAGGGGCAGAAATGCCATCTCCCGTCGAGGTACAAGAGCGAACAATGTTTTGACGACTTACATTACAGCAACATGAATTAAAACACATCGTGGCAGACTCTTTCGTGAATACTATGTTCAGCAAATAACTATCAAGGATCGCTTTATATTATTCCTGGATATTATGAAGAGATACGTAGCTTGAGTTGAGGTGATGAAATTGGCAATTTCGAAGATTTGGACTTTAATTTCGCCAAAGTTCATTTCTTTCAGTTTCTGTTCACAGCATTGTCAAGCCCAAGGCATCGATTTCAATCCATAAAAAATGGAGGGACAGCGCTAAGCATCCTGAGAGTTGATTTCAATTTTGATATACTACCGCGAGTTTTGTTGTTGGGCCGCCATTATCTCAACATCGGTGTGAACAGGGTGTATTTTGATGAAGAAAAACGCTCTTCCGTTTGATCCAATCACCATCAGATTATATCGAGTTTCCAGCTCAGTATCTTCTCCACATTTGGCACTGTGACCGAAAGTCCCAACTCTGCTTTGTTATTTTATTTTTGTTTGCAATGTTGATGACCAAGTGAATTAAGCCCGATTTTGGCCACCATACAGTCAAGTCAATCCAATAAGGCTGCACGAATAGCGGCAGCCTTAATAAATTACAAGATGGAATTTCTTTCTCAAGTTTAACTTGTTTCCATCGCGAAATTGATTAACACAGCGACACAAATAGACCTATATCCACGTATGTTCCTCACAGCCTAACTCGCTGACATAATCAGTCCCCATTTGAGACACCACATAAACTCGTCCACTGATATTGGCACGATGCCAACCGAAACCAGAGCATCATGCCAGTATCAGTGGACCAGTTTTTTTCAACAAATGAGAGAAAGGATGTCAAAGCTCACCGTATTTTTTCAACCTTTCATTATAATCTTTTATGATAATCAATTTGAATTGTGCAATAGAACAGAAATAATGTTTTCATAGGCGTGCTCAATGGTTATCTCGGGCACGGCTAGTTTGAGAAAGTTTATAAATTTTAGGGCAAGGGCGAATATAAAATGTAGAAAATGTCAAATCTGCGTTGTAATGTCTTAAATTAGATGTGGTCAAACCGCAGACTGGAGCGACGCAGGTTTGTTTAGAACGATTCGTTTATACCCCATCGTGTTTAGTCACATCTCTAAATTGTTGAAGCGTAAAATGTAAACATCTGCATACATGTGGGTTTATGTTCATGCGGTATTTTTGCTGCCTCAAATGACCGATTCACCATATTTTGGGAAGATCATGACACGCTGGTCTAAAGCGCAAAATTTGGCACACCCATCACTTGAGACATATAGAAAATATCAGAAAGGGTGCCCGTTGCTCTGGGCACTGTGATGCTCTCTGGCTCCGAAAAGGTTATCTGAAGGGCAATATTTTTTTTCAAGGAAAAGTTAGCCTCCAAACAGCTTCGTTATTTTCATTATCCTTCAAGCTGGGAAGATGAAACTTGCCACACTGTATCATTGGTTCAAGCGCTACCCGAAAATCCAAGATGGCGGCCATGATGACATCACAGTGACATCATATTCCAAAATTAAGCCATTTTCTGAACGATTTTTCCAATTTTTTATTTGCGCAATTTTCTTCGCTGAAACTGCTTGGTAAATTAATGAATAATCATTTTATTTGAGATAAAATATTTTTGAGCACTTTTACGAAGAAAACCATATTAATTTTGAAGGAATACGACGAAAACTTTCCATTTACATACTAATGTCATCCATTTTGAATTTACTCATGATGCTCTACTCCGAGTATTATGCTCAGAATAACCTCAATATCATAAGCTATAACCGCGCTAAGTTAAAGCTCTCAACATTTGTTAGTTTTGGAGCACCAGGGAAAGATCTCTGAGAAGGGAGGGGGGTGGCTGAAACCACCTAAATCAATTAGGTTTACATAATCGCCTGTGTAAAAGGAAACAATCACCCCTGCGGCTGAGATACTAAGGCTACGTCCGAGAATCTACAGTATTCTCTGGTCTGCATGCGAGGTGGAGTGGCGTCATATGGTTCTTTTTAGTAGCCAGACGTCGTCAAGTTTTCTCCACCTCTTGCTTATCGCTCCAATTTCAATCTTTCTACTTTCAAGTTTGAGAGATGAATAGCTGAATTAACAAGTGTTACACGAGCCGGGGACTCGTGTTTAGTTCTACGCGTCTCTGTTTGTTTATTTGTGGCCGCCGTATATAGCCACACTTTTGGACGGAATGGTACAAAACTTCAAACTTTTGGCACAAAAAAAAAAGAGCGTGAGGGTGAACCTGAACAGAAAAATCCCCAAAAGGGCATCTTACGCCTGTTGGAGGCCGGGACGTTTTTCTGGAAGGCCGTGAAATTACGTCAGGATAGCTAAAAGAGCGATAGGGCCATGGAAGGGACTCTGAAACCAAGAAGAAATCAAAAGGCCTTTTAACAACCAATGGGGACCGGGAACATGCAACATACAATTTACATGTTATCGCACTGGTCTATGTATTGCCATTGAATGGCCACAGCTTTGGTCGAATGTTCATGGGACTTTGTCAGGATGGCTGTGGGATTACCAAGCATTACCTGCACTAAGGATTCTCGAATCTGTCTTACCATTATTTCCTTTGTTTGTACTCATTTTGAATTTAGCATGTGCTGGGGCCCGACCTCGGGGGCAACTTGTCCACCAGCAGAATCCAGGCATACAGGAGTTTAAAATACAAGCGCCTAGTCCGTCATTCAATATTCAGCCGTCGTCCATCAAAGAATTTCCGCGTCCATAATCCAAATACCTAATTCATATAATAACATTAGCACCAAATTCAAGAGATAAATCATAGTACACATAAAACTAGGCTAATTTCCTGCAAAATAGAAGCGGTCAACAGTTTTCAATGATGCTAGCAAGACATCATGATGTTCCAAAAATATCAAATCCGTGTCGCTGATCTGTATTCTTAATCCATATGATATACGTTGTAAAGTCGTTATCTAGAGTGTGATGTATCTCAGTTACGTTTTTATTGTGACAGTTCATATGAACACTATACGAGGGTCTTAAAATACATAGGTTCATACGACCCCTAGCCCCGGGTTAAGCGGAATTAGAACGTTACGAAACGTACCGCCATAGATCTTGCACGCTACGCTCGTATTTTGCTATAAGCATGGGATATGTATCGCCAAATTTGTGAAAAACTTCGAGTGGAGGTGCTTGATGATATAGCCCTGTTTACCCTCGAGCAAAACGACTTATCTCCGATTTTTGGGATGGATTTATTCCAATTCTGTAAAACTTGGAAATGGTGGCGTACTCTGACGTTGAAGTATTACTATTGGGTTTTTTGTTCTGTAAAAGTGAACAGCCTGGATGGATCCGTGGGCCTTCAAACTTCGGGGAAAAGACGTTTCTGGCGGTGTATGTCACAGCCTAGTCCATTGTTTATCGGATTAACTGCTGCGCTGTGCGGCCTGCTTCAGTCGGGCACAAACTTGAACCCTGTTGTTGTATATGGTCGTAAATTGTCATCCTGGGGGCGGAGGGGGGGGGGACGGCAAGTTAGAAGTAAGTGCCTCCCATCTTTTACAACATGGAAGGTACAGTGAGACAGTAGACGTCAGATTCGACGTGCAATAGTCAGCCGTCGTCCACAAAAGAATTTTCGCGTCAATAATCGAAGACTACGACAATTAGGGTCTTTTCACACCAGATGCAGGCGGCAAACGCGAATGAATTTTTTCTCGTCGCCCACTACGCTTTATCGCATCGGGTGTGAATTGGGGCGATATGCAAGAGGTGGGGAAAATTGACGACGTCTGGTGACTAAAAAGCAACCATATGACTCTACAGGAAAGTATTCGTCGACACCTAACATTCAGACCCAAGAATACGGTGGATTTTCGGACGTAGCCTTAGTATCTCAGCCCCGCTTTTATTGCAGTCGAGTGTCGAGTGAAACCAGCCTTAGCATCATGTATACACACGATGGTTTCCGGCCTTAGCATCATGCATACACACTATGGTTTCCTGCAAGAGAGATTTTCAATGACGACAACACGACATGTTGATCACTGAGCAGTATTCTTTATCCGGGTGAATTTCCGATCGCTGTCTTGAGTAAATTGGATCTCAGTAAAGCTTTTATCGTGCCTGTTAGTTTGAATACCATGGGCATGTAAAAGGCACGGTGTTCAAACGGTCTCCGACATCAAATATTCAACCGTTGTCCATAAAAGAATTTCACATGAATTCCACGAAAAAGCGAACACCGCTAAAAACAGCCCTTTTTCGCATAAAATTCACTCCACATTCTTTCGTACACCATATATTAGCATGCTGGTTTTCTATTCGCTTCCTATGATCTCCTGGGACACGTCAATAACAGAGGAGATGTGTTTTAATCGCGAAATATTTTTCCCGCAATTTTTGAACCTGAACAACTCAGGAAATTCGAAATTGTCAGAGAAGAAAAGTTGCATTTTACTGAAAACTATACTATTTTGTAGAAAAGATATGCATGTGACGGGAACTGTATACCTTGGTAAAAATAAGAGTTTTAATTTTATAAGTAGAAGTGATAAATTCACCCTAGGAATTTTTTTTTGTGGAGAAAATGTGTAATTAATAAAGCTCTTTTACCGAAAAGATTTAAAAAGCGCACTGGTGATTCCGTCACGATTTTTGGTGATTCCTTCAAGGACTAGATTTAACCCCTCTGATGATCCAATCGCGCTTTTCTCACAAGGAAAAAAATCTAATCATCCTTGGGTACTGTATGTTAGTAAGAGATGTCACATAAGAATAATCAGATTGAAACAGAGCAGCAAACAAATAGAGAAGCAACACTAGTCAAGAGTCATGTCCGTTGCAGGTGATTCCGTCACGAATATTTCGAGGAATGATTTACCGAAAATCCTGGATCACCTGTAGATTTTTCATGGATCCGTAAACAGATGTCATATAGAGTAGCAAACCAAACATAAAACTACATGGGTATGACAACGGAACCACGAGTACATGGCTTTGAATAAAAAAAAGTCTTCCCAACGGTGATTCCGTCACGGTGGAATTCATGTTCAGCGTTAATGATTGAAAGACCTATTTCGTATAACAGTTAGCACCAATCCCAAATGTGTACGAAATAAATATAATAAAAACACAAGAGGGTTTCTTACAACAGAGAACCGATCAACAAGATTCATTATTGTAGTTATTAGAGTGTCTCCCTATATAAATTATAATGAGATAAAACTGCATATTCCCCGGTCACGTGGGTGTATATTGCCCGCTGAAACTGCATATTCCATCCTCATGGAATATACACTAAAGGGAGATAATTACAACAGAGATCGCCCCGTTCTCTCGATCACGGAGTTGTTCGTCGAGTTGAGTTTAGCTGCAGAATACAGCAGAAATAAATATTTCCCCCATCTAATTGTAGGTAGAATCGTACCCAAACACATTATTGGAATAAGAACAAGCGTCATCGAACAACTATACGTGTGTTGCGAGATTTACACGATAGTAGTGAGACAGCTCCGAATCAGTGGAATCTCGTGCATGATACATTATGTTGCAGGCGATTGCACACTAGACACAACCAAATCAGAAGGATTGCGCTCTTGCAAAATAAAACATAACAAAAATATTTTGCTCGAGGTATAATAGATTAGCACAGAGTTAAGTTGATAAATATAATAATGAAATTATTGTCTTGTTGTGAGGGGAATATGCAGTTTTGTTGTCCCTCGGATGTGCATATTGCCCTCGCCTGCGGATCGGGCAATATGCACATGCTCGGGGCAATAACAGGTCAATATTTTCATAATAATATGAACAGTACATGGTGATGTTCTTTACATAAAATCCTATTCAATGACCATTATTCTGCTTCAGTTCACTTTCTGTAATAATGTGGCGTTGATTGAATCGTCACATCTTGCACAGGATCTAGCAAATGCCTACCCGGCTAGAAAATTGCTGTCCAGAAATGAGTAGTTCACTATGTAAAACATGAAATTGTCTGATTCATCAAAGAGTAGACGTGATAGGAAACTCTTTACATCTTTGTATCTATATACAGATCCAATTATAATGTTCCATCTGGGCTATCTGTAGTTTCCTTCATACCCAGTGAAGGGGGTATATATTCTTTACAGCGTTGCTAATATATGGCGTACTCAATTCTAGGAGATCGTCTGTACAGAGAGAGATCAGAAGCGACGTAGTGTAAAAGAAAGATTAACATTATATGTTCTTCTGTGTCGACGTATGCTGAAGACATTAACACAGCCAAACATTTGTTTTCTATTTCGATGTTTTGTTTTTCTGTTTTCAGTTCTCCAAGGTGTATATTATAATTCCTCTATTCACGAATTATTAATTACCGTACTATAGTACACCTTAAGTATAGCTATCCCGTTAGAGGCAGTTTTTGCACCCCGTGGCAATTTGTCTTCTGTATCAACAAATATACAGGATAACCATAATAAACTATATATTTTATGAAAACGTACATCGTAGGGATTTCAACTATATGATTTGTATAACCGACACTGCTACTGTGTAGAAAATACGTCAATTTAAAAAAAATTCAAATGAAACCAATAGTGTCTATTTTTATTGAAATTGCACGAAAACTGTTGATCTTGTTTCGACTTTGATGGTATACCTTGACAGGAGACAACTCGAACTAGTAAACTTCATCTCATTTTTCAACATTTTTGCCTGGTTTTGTTTTTACAGCTATTTTACTAAAATAAATTGAAAAAACCTAATATTTTACGATCACTGGTCTTAAAAGTTGAATAATTAAAAATCTAAGCCGAACTTACAAAAAGTGAGATCACCTTATAAGTATCAAGCATGCCAAATTTCAAAAGCGTAGCATGGATTCTTTTCGAGAAATGACCGTTTAAATCTCGGATTTTGTAAAAAAAAAAATGAAAGGCTAGAAATCGGGCAAAATGTGTCCAGCTATACATCTGATGAATTAATCCTAACGTTTTGCTTGAATTCTATTGTCGAATACATTTTTAATCTGTCTTATGGGACCTGCTCGAATTCCTGTTTATTCTGTATAACTATTACACTAAGTTTATTCATCAAGGTGGTTTAAAATCCAATTTAAACTTTAAAAATTTGCTAAAACTTGTTCAGCTGAGAAATGTTCACACCTGTGCTGATCACTTCAAGGCGGGTGTCTGAGCGAAGTATCATTGCGTTGAGTACACTTTTATATGTATATATTATAATTAGAAACAAAAATACGGATGTTTGCATGGTTTTGATCAGATGGGAGTGGATTAATGTAAATGAGTAGGACTTCTAGATAATTAGCTTACCAAAATACTGCGGTAATGAGTTTTGGAAAGGGAAATTTAACAGTAGCCAAGCCCAAACTGCTGTTCTATCCTTACGACAGAGTATTGGGGTGGCCAGTTCCTGGGAGTCAATTAACAATACAATTAAGGACTTACAATAGGCAGTCGTGTGAAAGACTAATCTCTTCCCAGCTGGATATCGGACCACTTGTAAGACAATCTGTTTAATGTTTCCAGTACCCCAAAACTAAATTTTTAATCCTATTATTGAAGCACTTCCAATTAGAATGGAAGGATGACGGAACCACTGAGAAAACTTTGACCGGAAAAAATGTTAGTTTTTTCTTGGCTGGGACCTGTCTAAAATATCAGACGAAATAGTGAATATTTGAATGAAGAAATAAAGAAAAATGACCAATTTTGACCCTCTAACGGGATAGCTATCATTAAACATTGCATTGATCAAAGTAGTCTTCTGTTCCATGACCTATTTGGGAAACCTAGGTATACTAATTCAGCCTCGAGCAAGTTGTAGGAACTTTCTGTTATTACCCACGTGCTTACAATATCGCTTACAACAATGTCTCCAAAAGTCTCCGCGAGTCGATAGGCGCGGTTACACTACAGCGATTTTATCCGGGTAAAACTAACCCGGACCAGGACCGGGTCAAATTGAACCGGACCAAAACATACCGGTGCGTTTACACTTATACGGACACTTTGGCTTGGTCCGGCGATAGCGAGCACTGTCGTTCAGTTTGTCAATAAAAACAATGTATTGTACCACCGCATTTTGGCCAAGCAGTCGCATTCAAATGTTATGAAAGTCTTTTGAAAGCAAAGGAAACGACGCATAGTGGCATTTTACAGGAAGCAGAAACGTGAGCGGTTGTTTTTGTTCTGCCTATTGACGATGTTTGCGGTGACAACTCTGAGAACACCTCGGAGTTTGTGGGTAAAACCAAGAAGCTATGACTGGATTTTACTACAAACATGGGATGAGGATGACTGGATAGAAAATTTTAGAATGCCCCGACCAAATTTTCAAGTAAATAGGGTTATGGTATCGACTTTTGTTACTTGTTGTAGTTGTATATCGGCACACAGTATGATCGCTTGTTCTGCTGATCAAGTCAGCTTGGGGTCATCGACTATAGATTTAGTTGGGATATAATAGCCCCATTTGGGGATATGGATAAAATTTGCTAAATTATTTCCATAACCAAAATAACTGGTAAATTTGTCGAAAAGTTACATGGCGTTCTTTAATTAGGGGTATAGAGGGCGGGGGTGTAGGATTCCCTAACCTGGCATCCGACTAAATTGTTAAGTTAAATCCCGAAGCTCTGTATAAGATGAAGTTCATTTCGAAATATGAATCGTCAGAATTTTCTTGCATGCCGAAACCCCACTAAAATTGCAAGGATCATTCCGAATTACCACAGCAATATTAAGGCCTACATGTATCCCGAGAAATCATTTGCGCTCCCATAAGCTTATAATAACGTAACCCTCATGGTGGCAAGGATCCGCTTGTAATTAACTGATTATGCGATATTTCAATTAGTCCCTGACCCTGATCTGTGCTTTTGGTTCCCTCATTCATAGTTTTGATAATGTCTGTTGATTTTGA
The DNA here is from genome assembly GCA_036873755.1 of Hanleya hanleyi. Classification (NCBI taxonomy): domain Eukaryota; kingdom Metazoa; phylum Mollusca; class Polyplacophora; order Lepidopleurida; family Hanleyidae; genus Hanleya; species Hanleya hanleyi. The sequence continues at coordinate 25,294 of JAVTVY010043607.1, read as the reverse complement.
GGGTTTGAAATCCCATGTGCCTATTAGGCCCTTTAAAAATAATAACTGATTTATCATCACCTCATCAGGGTCTGGCACAATTAAGGTATAATTCATACATACACAATATATTTTGTGAAGGGAGTATATCACATTCATTTCCATGCATATTGAGCAATAATATGGGAAATACGGTTGGGTGGTGGGGGGGAGGGGAGGGAGGATGTGTGGTAAGGCAGATCTGATAATCCAACATTTTGTTGTCATCGTTGTAATGTAGGAGCCAATTACAAATTTCTCCTACCTTCGACATACCTGAAAGTGTTGACTTGGGGAAGAGGGTTTTTGGTTTGGGGGGGGGGGGCTTATCAAATCCGATGCTCTAAGCTCCGTGCCCCGCTCCTTGATGAACTACAGAAAACGGGGAAAGTAGAAAGAAGGAAAAATAAAATAACACTTTAATTTCGTCTGCTTTCCTCGCTGTATTTAACGCGCGCTGTAAGAATAGCGCGTCACAAGGGAGATAAATCCGATATTCGTAACGCAAGGAGAAACGGAAATTAGGGATTACATGCGGACTTCGATGACCAAAGTAGGATACAGAATCGGAAAAGCTGATTGATAACCGAGTACGGGCTTCAAATTCAAAATTCCGTTCAAAACTGTTTTCCCCACGATTCGAGATGAGATGCGCCCCTGGTTCCATCTACTCCCCCCCCCCCCATCTTTCATTCCAGAAATATGCTTCCGCCGTGACTGAGTCCTTTACACGCCCGTGTTTAATTTTATGTGATCATACATTTTCGCATTTCTCGTTATTTTGGAAATGTTATGTCTAAATGTGTGGGATTAGAATGCGGTGCGCTATATAGTTTACAATTTACGATATGCGCTGACAAGATGGAGAAACGAACGCATCGTTTTGGGGCCGGAATCATAACCACATTGGGCCTAGTTATAATCTAAGTGGTATCAGTAGAAACGAGAATATCAGTTAACAAGCTTTATTTTTCTTCATCTTTATATTTTAATTACCTTCGAAAAATACTACGCAGGCCTACCTGCATCAGAACTCCCGTGGTCTTCGTTCTCATCATTATCTTCGTCGTCGTCGTTCGCGCCCACACTATCAAATATGCCACCAGTCGGTGGATGGGACGATGGTTTACGGCCAAGAATCCCATCCAACCGATCAAAATAGTCGCACGTTGTTCTCCCCCGACGCGTTTTTCTACTATTGTCCGCTACGGACTTGTAATCCTTCTTCCATTTCTTCAACTTCGCGACAATCTAGGCTTTAATACGGTCGAACTTTATCTATACACCATGCAAACATATTGTGACTGGTGACCTTGATGTGGTGAGTGATAAGGATCTGAAACTACTCCTGATGAAAGGACCTAAATATAGAGACCCAAGAAGAATAAATCTGAAGGCCGACCAGAAGATAGTCCTGTCTGCATTGGAACAGAACGTTATTGATTGGCCTAAGCGAGAAAAAGTTGAACCTACAGTACTCGCTGATTGGCTGGACCTCACCAAGAGCAAGGTCGTTGAAACAATCCGCCATATTGACAGAAGTACTCTTTCCCAAGCAAAACAAGTACTGAGAAACCCCAATTCGCAAGAAGTTCTAGCAAATCTCCAGAGTAAATTCGTCATAGTCCCAGCAGACAAAGCTCCGAATAATATAATATTCATATGTAAATATTACTATTACCACGTGCTGGTTAAAGAATTGAGTGTAGACATATCTTCATCAAATACGTCTACTTACTCCCAAACTGCATTTACTCTGGAAGATTTATTTAACAATCACAAAAAGTTTCTCAGGGAAAGAGGTATTTGTCTTCCAACCAATCATAACGACATACCAAAACTATACTGGACTCCCAAAATGCATAAATCACCATACAAATCTAGATTCATAGCTGGTTCTAGAAGCTGCACCACCAAGCTGCTTTCAACCCTATTGACGAGGGCCCTTCAGGAGGTAAAAGCATTTTGGGAAAGGTATTGCGCCACTATTTCTAAGAACTCTGGCGTTGAATGTATGTGGATATTGAAAAACTCAAAATGAAGAACTTGATGCTAAAGGTCACATACCGTACAGACATGTATCCACATGGGATTTCTCGACTCTCTATACTACAATCCCTCATCAGGACCTTATTGACCGTCTAAGTTCATTAATAGTATCTGTGTTCAAGAAAACTGATCGTAGATATATTAATGTCGGAAGCCATAAAGCATTCTTTAGCTCGACTACATACAAGAGATATCATTCATGGGATGTTTCTTTGTTTATAGAGTTGCTTGAATTTCTCATTAAAAATATCTATGTGAAATTTGGCAACACAATATATCAGCAGTATATAGGTATTCCAATGGGTACTAATTGTGCACCCCTGTTGGCTGACCTGTATCTGTTCTCTTATGAATATGACTATATGCAGGCGCTTTCAAAAACCGATCCATTCAAAGCCAGTTCCTTCTCATTCACCAAACGCTATATAGACGATCTTCTAGCTGTGGATAATCGCTATATAAATGACGCAGTGAAGGATATATATCCACCTTCACTGGATTTGAAGGAAACTACAGATAGCCCTACAGGCACATCATACTTAGATCTCTATAAAAATGAAGTGGGCATTCTCTCTCGTCGACTTTATGACAAAAGAGATGATTACAATTTTGACATCGTAAACTATCCCTTTCTGGACAGTAATATTCCAGTGGGACCTGCATATGGCGTATACATATCTCGTTTAGTAGCATTTGCTAGATCCTGTGTTAAATGTGACGATTTTAATCAACGTCACAAAACATTGTTGCAGAAACTTATAAAACAGGGCTATTCCACCAAGCGCCTCCACTCAAAGTTTCTCAAATTTGGCGATACATATCGCATGCTGATAGCAAAATACGAACGTAGCGTGCAAGATCTATGGCGCTACGTTTCGTAACTTGTGCCTAATTCCGCTTAACCCGGGGCTGGGGCCGTATGAACCCATGTACTTCAAGATCCTCATGGTACTCATATGAACAGTCACAATCAAAGCGTGACTGAGATACATCATTCTTTAGATAACGACTTTACAACGAATATTATGGATTTAGAATACTGATCAGCGATACGGATTTGATATTTTTGGAACATCATGATGTTTTGCCGGCATCGTTGAAAACTGTTGACCGCTTCTCTCTTGCAGGAAACAAGCCTATGTGTATGCATACTATGATTTTCTTTTTGATTTGGTGCTAATACTGTTATATGGAATATGGAATAGGTCTTTGGATTATGGACGCGGATATTCTCTAATGGACGACGGCTGGATTATGAATGACGGACTAGACGCTTGTAACCCAACTCTTTCATCTCGATGTACATTTTGGCATATACTTTTGAATCCCGTGCAGTATCCTGAAGTTGGGCCTGTTCGTCTTCTCTCTTCCAAATAGTTAGCAAGGCTAACTTTTCTACTTCACTCCAGTTTTGACCTCTTTCTGTAACTTGCGACATGATTTTCTGTTTAAATATGGCGCCCTGGTAACTGAGACAGTCGCAGCGGCCTGCAGCGCCTACAGGCGAGTCAATTTGACCCGGATCAAATCGCGAACTGCGTTTACACTACAAATTATCCGGGTCAAATTTACCCGGGTCAATTTAACCCGCCAATATTTGCCGGGTCAAAATTATCCGGATAAAAGTTATCCGGATAAATTTGACCCCCTAATTTCTGTAGTGTAAACAGGCGAGACCCGGTCCTGGTCCAGACCAGGTCCGGATAAAGCTGTAGTGTAACCGCGCCTGATGAATGACAAATGGTAAGCATCGAATCTCCAACACACCCTAAAAATCAATTGGATTCCATATAGAAACAAAGGTTTTTGTGTTCCGTCTGGTAGGCCTACACATTTCGCCCTTATATTAACAGACTATGCTTTGACATCTGACTTTAATTTTACTTCATTCATCAATGTCTTCTTGTGTCTATCTGATTACAGGCTACACGATAAAGAATGCCGAAACACAGAATTGGTGTGACTGGGGCAGGTGTCATAGGACTGTCGTCTGCTGTTCAAATTCTAGAAAATGTCCCTGATGTAGAAGTCACAGTAATGGCGGACCAGTTTTCACCGAACACAACTGGCGATAATTCCGCTGGGTTCTGCGGGCCATTCTTTATTAATGAAACAGCCGTGAGGTATTCCTACAATAATTTTTTTCCAAATTTGCCATATCTGTTGCTAATATTTTGACTGAATGATGCTAGTAATTTGCTAGGCAGCGGCACCATGCAGACTTCTTATCTCAGGGAGTGGTCCAAGATAACATTCAACCATCTAACAAAACTGGCGCGATCAGAATTGGCTGGGAAACTTGTAGCACAGTTTTGCTCTGGATACCAACTGGGGGTCTCGGTGAGCGAACACTTAGATTTTGTTACAGAGATCGCTTAACCCTACCGGGCCTGGGGGCGGGGGAGGCTACCAAACTTTCTGCGCTATCTCCGGAACGACAGAAAATGGAGAGCTGAAACTCCGTGACTTTATGGTTTATCATATTGGGGTCATTTTGAGCCTATTTGCATAACCTTCGGAACAGAGGATCATGGCTACATTCAAGATGATGATGGTTTCGTCATATTTCTTCAAAATTTCTGCTTTCCGCGATGAAAAGTGGGCAAAAACTATTTTATTTCACATCAAATTAATATTTACTAATTTATAATGCAGTTTTTGTGGAGAAATTGCATTAATAAAAAAATCAGAAAAATTTGACCGAAAAATTAACCAAAAAATGTCGTTTTGGAAAAGTCACTGGGACGTCATCAAAGCGGCCATCTTGGATTTTTTTCCCCCCATTTTCTGATAAAGCATGACCCAAGGGTACAGTGTGGTAAGTTTCAGCTCCCCAGCTCTAGGAGTAAGACAAATCATTGGGGGGGGGGGGCATTTCGGCCACCCCAGGCCTGGACAGGTCTCAAAAAGCCCAAGCCAGATAGGGTTAAATCTATCCGTCGTAATTCATTCTCTCAACAGGTCTCCATAAAGTTAAGAATACATATACGCAGAGAGTTATTAATATGATAGTCAGAATAGGATAATCCCAGCTAAAACATAGGCCTAGCCTACTATAGTATCGGTGTATACATGTAGTTCAAATCCATATCAGCGGCAGCAACGGAGGTACGGCCCGATATTTTAACGTGTTCATGTTCTATGTTTTGACCTAGGTCGGACATTCAAATATGACAATAAAACAATCCCCTTCATAGTTTGGTCAGAGTTCAAGCATATCAAGCGGAAATGCTGGAGAGCGACGAATTTTGCAGAAAGTTCAGTGTATATTCCAGATTGTTGGTCGATACTTCATGTAAGGGAGCACGAGAGAAGAAGCATAGTTCAACAGGGTAGAGATATGATTTCTGAATTCTTTATGCATGAGCTTGACATCGTAGAACAGTTTTGTGCCATTTTTGTGCCACTATCTTACAATGACACAAACTGTGACAACATTATACACCACATCGTTAAAGGAATACTTCATTGGGAATTCATTTGATTGTTCTACATCCCCTATACACTAAGCACATGACAGAGGCTTTGCATTGTTCTACACTACCTTGTCACTGACAGCGGCTTTTCGGTCTTATACACTACCTTGTCGGTGACAGCGGCTTTGCGGTATTCCAGACTACGTTGTCAGTGACAGCGGCTTTGCGGTCTTCTGCATAATCCTGTCATTGATAGCGGCTTAGCGGTTCTCCGCATACGGAATCATGCAGTCTTCTTTCTTATGTTCACCACACATCTTTCTTTCTATGTCAGAGACAGCAGCTTTGCGCTCTTCTACACTACCTTCTCATTGACAGCGGCTTTGCGGTCTTCTACACTACCTTGTCAGTGACAGCGGCTTTGCGGCCTTCTACACTACCTTGTCAGTGACAGCGGCTTTGCGGTCTTCCAGACTACGTTGTCAGTGACAGCGGCTTTGCGGTCTTCTGCATAATCCTTTCATTGATAGCGGCTTTGTGGTTCTCTACACGGCTTTGCGGTCTTCCAGACTACGTTGTCAGTGACAGCGGCTTTGCGGTCTTCTGCATAATCCTTTCATTGATAGCGGCTTTGTGGTTCTCTGCATACGGAATCATGCAGTCTGTTATGTTCAACACTACATTCTATGCTACCTTGTCATTAACAGCGGCTTTGCGGTCTTCTACTCTACCTTGTCAGTGACAGCGGTTTTGCGCTAGTCTTCTACACTACCTTGTCAGTGACAGCGGCTTTGCAGTCTTCTAGATTATGTTGTGAGTAACAGCGGCGTTGCGGCCTTCTGCATAATCCTTTAACTGATAGCAGGTAGCAGTTCTCTGCATATGGAATGATCTAGTCATCTTTCTTATCTTCAACACTACATTGGCAGCGGCTTTGCGCTCTTCTACACTACCTTGTCCTTGACAGCGGTTTTGCGGTCTTCTACACCACCTTGCCAGTGAGAGCGGCTTTGCGGTCTTCTAGACCACGTTGTCAGTGACAGCGGCTTTGCGGTCTTCAACATAATCCTTTCATTAGTAGCGGTTTAGCGGTTCTCTGCATACGAAATCATCCAGTCTTCTTTCTTATGTTCAACACTACATTGTGAGAGACGGCGGCTTTGCGCTCTTCTACACTACCTTGTCATTGACAGCGGCTTTGCGGTCTTCTACACTACCTTGTCAGTGACAGCGGCTTTGCGCTCTTATACACTACGTTGTCAGTGACAGCGACTTTGCGGTCTTCTGCATTATCCTTTCATTGATAGCGGCTTAGCGGTTCTCTGCATATGGAATCATCCAGTCATCTTTCAGCTGCTTAGAGGTCTTCTACACTATCTTGTCATTGACAGCGGCTTTGTGGTCTTCTACACTACCTTGTCAGTGACTGTGGCTTTGCGGTCCTCTACACTACCTTGTCAGTGACAGCGGCTTGCGCTCTTCTACACTACGTTGTCAGTGACAGCGACTTTGCGGTCTTCTGCATTATCCTTTCATTGATAGCGGCTTAGCGGTTCTCTGCATATGGAATCATCCAGTCATCTTTCAGCTGCTTAGAGGTCTTCTACACTATCTTGTCATTGACAGCGGCTTTGTGGTCTTCTACACTACCTTGTCAGTGACTGTGGCTTTGCGGTCTTCTACACTACCTTGTCAGTGACAGCGGCTTTGCGGTCTTGTAGACTACGTTGTGAGTAACAGTGGCTTTGCGGTCTTCTGCATAATCCTTTAACTGATAGCGGCTTAGCGGTTCTCTGGATACGGAATCATCCAGACCACTTTACTGACTAAAACCAACTGCGCATGCGCAGATTGACGGGACTTGCATTTAAAAACACGCCATTCTGACTCTACTCCACACAAGCTTCACTTTGACACCTTCCACGACCCATTCGGACCCATCGCGGTCCATCTCTACCCCAAACACACACCCACATACCCCCCAAAATGCCTGTTTTCTATACTACGGGCCAGACTGCGCATGCGCAGAATATTGAAAACGGACGAACTATTAGTCCAGTCGGATGCTCCATAGGATCATTAGGGGCTCACCTAGACCCCAACACGTCCACCCCGTATGCCCCTATACCCCATAGCCATGCAGTATAGGCCTATGGGCTTACCCAGGCCTCGGTGAACTTTTTCCAAAAATTTCACCGTTTCGCTTCGAAACCCTTCCCATCGTGTACTAAATGACGAGACGTGAATAACAAATCCAAACAACCCGCGTCACAATGAACGTATGTGAATTTCCCAGGTTGAACCTATACTCCCATATAGCCAGTATAGAGCTATATGGGCCTATCCACACCTACCCGGTACTTTTCGAAAAATTTCACCGTTTCGCTTCGAAACCCTTCCCATCGTGTTCTAAATGACGAGACGTGAAAAACAAATCCAAACAACCCATATCACAATGAACTGTGTGTGAATTCCCCAGGTTGAACCTATACCCCCATATAGCCAGTATATGGGACTATATGGGCTATATGGTACTTTTCCAAAAATTTCACCGTTGCGCTCCGAGACCCTTCCCATCGTGTTCTAAATGACGAGACGTGAAAAACAAATCCAAACAACCCATATTACAATGAACGTGTGTGAATTTCCCAGGTTGAACCTATACCCCCATATAGCCAGTATATGGGACTATATGGGCTATATGGTACTTTTCCAAAAATTTCACCGTTGCGATCCGAGATCCTTCCCGTCGTATTCTACATGACGAGACGTGAAAAACAAATCCAAACAACCCATATCACAATGAACGTGTGTGAATTTCCCAGGTTGAACCTATACCCCCATATAGCCAGTATGGAGCTATATGAGCCTATATACAGACCTCGGTGACTTTTCCCAAAACTTTCACCGATTCGCTCCAGGACCTCTCCCATTGTGTTTTTCTCGGCGAGACGAGAAAAACGAGACCCCACAACCCATAGTAACACCCACAAAAAATTGACCACCCCTCCCCCCATATAGCCAGTGTGAGCCTATATACAGACCTCGGTGACTTTTCCCAAAAATTTCACCGATTCGCTCCGGGACCTCTCCCATTGTGTTTTTCTCGGCGAGACGAGAAAAACGAGACCCCACAACCCATAGGTTCAATCGTTTTTTCTCATTTTTTTTCTCGGTATCCTCGCGACTGATTCACGAATGATCGTTTTTCAATCGAGAAAATTGAAGAAAAATCGCGACTGAAGAAAAAACAAATAATGGAAACGATCCCTAAGATCACAACTGTACATGTTTTTCCCCCCTGTAGATATGTGGATACCTTGTCACTTTTTATACCCCTGTACATAGTTGAGGGTATACTGGATTCCGACTGTCTGTCCGTCCGTGTGTCAGTGTATCCATCCATTCCTCTGTCTGAGTTGTGGCTTGGGTTTGCTTTTCGCATGCCATAACTCACTGCTATTTATCCAACTTCTACACCCATAAAAACATCTTGGTCTAGACTGTTAAGGGGCTGAGGAGTTGTAGCACCGCTGGTGCCTCATGTTTTTAAATGACGTCACTATGACGTCATTAAAGCGGCCATCCTGGACTTTTTCTGGTAGAGCTTGACCCAAGGGTATAGTGTGTTAAGTTTCAGTCCCCTAGTTCAATGGGTAGGAAAAATAATTAGGAGGGCCATTTCATCCCCCCCCCCCCGCCGGCCTGGATAGGTCTCAAACAGCCCAGGACAGATAGGGTTAACGAGTCTTGCCGACTTGTATGTTCAAGTGCCGGAGTCTGAACAGTTTTGTGTACTGGCAAATGAGGTAGAGCTGGATAACTGAATGAGAATGCCTTCAGATTCTTGACAGAGGATAACGTTATAATCGCTCCGGTTTGCACTTTAGTACATCACAAACTATTGCTTTAAGAAATCTTGCCCGTCCCTTTAACCGTCACCCATATCAATCCATCTTACATCTCAACAGTATGCGTTGTCCCTAGACGAACACCTATGTTGGTAGTAGCAAGTATGATTTTTGAAGGAAAACGCATCCTATTCTGTTACAGCGCTGTTACACTCAGTATCATTGGTGCTAATTTGAGTCACAATTGAAGCAAAATATTTCGAACCCAGCGCCAGCCCGAATGTTCAGATACAACCCAAAATCAATAGGAAGATATTAAATTGTTAACATCATCGCTTAGCTCTCCCTTGAACATTTGTGAAATCTTTATATTGGATTTAAACTCAATGACACTTTGGTAAAATCTGAACAATATAATTTAGGAAGGAATGCTATTAAACTATTATCAGGAAAATAAGCTATAGATACACAAGTGAGTGAGTGAATATGATTTAACGTCGCTTTTAACTATATTCCAGTCATATCACGACGTTGGGTCCGATTCCTTTTCACACCCGGGAACCACACGGGTGCGGTCCTATTTCTTTTCACACCCGGGAACCCCACGGGTGCCTCAGTTAGTGGTCTCTTACGACAAGCTGTCTGAGGAGCTGAGGCCTATTCTTACCATGACCTGCGGTGTGCACACCACATCCCAGGACAATCCACGGAAGCCCCACGGGGTTATAGATACACAACGTTTGATGCACGCACGGTAAGAAGAGACCACGCGATGTACAATTTCGTAATGATCTATAGAATCATTTCCGAAATATCCGTAACAATATCTCCAAGAGGATTGTTAAGCGATTCTCAACAGTTATATTCGCGATAATCTCTAAACAAACTGGAATCTCAGATACAAAAAGATAGAAATGTATGAATATTTGTCAGGTTGAATATCTTTGATTATCGTGTACCTGCTACCAGTATATCGTATAATAGATTTCAGAATTTCTGCTTATAGAATATATATGATGTGTTTGGAATATACGTAAAAGCGAAGGAGCTGCTTACAAATGAAGCTGCTTTCCTTTCAGCGATTATTCTTGTGGCAATTTAAGAAAAACACAACTCCGTTATCAATAAACACCTAGAATCATAGCCTCATCAAAGCTAATTCTGAGAATTTGGATGATTTAAGAAAGTCATCCGCTTAATTTTGAACTTTTTCGGTCGTACTGTAGAGGTGGTCTCCAAGTTTATGACTATGTGCAGGATACATCAATAACGAACTGTTGTAACGAATCTTCTTTCAGACCAGGTTTCATGTGTATCATTCCGACACCAGCAGTTAGAAATTCAATTGAAGCAACTGAAACTGGATATATTATATAAGTTTTATACTATTGACAGTACTAGTATACCATCCTCTGATGTAGCCCCAGCTGGGACCTAATGATACTGTCATTAGGTCCCACGTACATCCTAGCCACCATCGTCGTGTAGAAGCCCGAATCGTATAAACAATGGTTTAGTTGCTCCTTACCATGCATTTTCCGATAAAACGTATCATGAACTAGTCCGAATCGTCCGAACGGCCAACATCTGTTGTCTTTGTGGGAGGGTTTCGCCGACTTTTGTACCAGTCCCCGCTTGAATTTATGATCAGCTCCGCCATGTTTGTTTTCACGCTGGAGTGTCGACTGCGCAAATGGTGGCCTCAGTAAAAACCGGAAGTGCACACGCCAAAACCACAAACGTGGTCGTAAGCTAGGCAGACAAATTTTTACCGAAAAATTCATTCATTCAAATTCATTCATTCACTGTCGGAAGGAATAATCGGACGACCACGTTTGTGGTGTTGGCGTGTGCACTTCCGGTTGTTACTGAGTCCACCATTTGCGCAGTCGACACTCCAGCGTGAAAACAAACATGGCGGAGCTGATCATAAATTCAAGCGGGGACTGGTACAAAAGTCGGCGAAACCCTCTCAAAAGACAACAGATGTTGGCCGTTCGAGCGATTCGGACTAGTTCATGATACGTTTTATCGGAAAATGCATGGTAAGGAGCAACTAAATCATTGTTTATACGATTCGGGCTTCTACACGACGATGGTGGCTAGGATGTACGTGGGACCTAATGACAGTATCATTAGGTCCCAGTTGGGGCTACCTCTGATGTAATAATTATCAGGAGGCATTCCTCAGTATGTTTAGACAATCCTCATACTACATCTGCCCAAAGGTATCACACAGAACGCCTGCTGTACCAGTGAGATGTCAGGAACAAATATATACAAATTTTGGTGGAAAATGTTCAAATCATTATTACGGTTGGGAAAAATTCTAAACAATCTTTACGCGGTAAGACTGTGCGTGGAATCGTGTGTATCCATTTTCAGCCTATTTCGGCAACTGCAAGAGAGAATTTCCAGAAATCAATACCACATGACCTCGTCAGCCAATCAACCAAAGTCTACCGACGTAACCCCAACGTAACCCGCCATTTTCGAGTCATGTGATGTCCTACTTGTTCAAAATTACAGATCTACCACACCTCTTGGATGATACGAAAGTTATTCATACGTATATATTTTGTAAGCCCAGGTAATATCTGTTTCCGAAGTGGTATGAAAACCTGTAATTTGTCAGATTTCTCGAGTCTGTTCTCCGCCGGATGAAGGCCGAACAGAATACGGTAAAGTACCGGATATCGCTCCGCGATAATGGAGACATGATTTGTTTCAGCAGATCGACCAACAAATGTTTAACAAGTCCGCCGACGGGAACCTACATTTGCCAGCCGTATTATTCAAGGATATATAGGTAATACCAGTTTCAGAAAAGGTTAACATTGAAGACTGTTCGCATGTCGGCTTCGGACAAGTATCGGGAGAGATTACATGTACCAATACACATAGACTGGATGAGTCTCTATTTCATATGTACTATTTAATAATAATAATATGATCTTTAATAAATATATACGTTTGATAAGTAAATAAATAAAATGAAAAAAAAAAAATGAAAACAATTATTTTGTTTCTTAATAGGCAGAGTTACTTCCTTTTGTTTCCCCTTAAAAATACATTATGAAACAGGGGCTGGGTCCAGTCTACAATACACACAGCGCTCTCCATCAATCATCTCTATTCGTCAGGATATTTCAGAAAGTCTTATTTGACAGCCTTACCAGTAACAGAAAGCCCTGATAGCTTTAGGTAATGGATCGTCTGATATGGATCTCGAGTTCCATAACTCGATAAATTCCACAAGTATGTAATGGATCTACTATTAAAAATCCCTGACAACTATCACCTCAATATACTTGATATAGATCAATTTCGAGACAGTAATGACCTCTGTGTTATATTTATAGCCCCAAAAGATCAGGAAAACTAGATTTTCTTCACGAATTATTGTCAAACAAGATTGATTTTCACTTGAACGTAATATTTTTTCCTGCATCGAAACCCATCGGTATACTGCACAAACTATATCGAATTGTCTCAGTATGACAATTTTCGTGAATGTATCGCATAAGCTGAATACAGAAGCGTTGGCTTGATTCACTTCATATCTTCATATTCACATATATCAAATTCGACGTTCATAAAGTTAGACCGCTGTTCGCAGTTCGTTATTCGAGGGGACCAGCAATTATTTCTTCAGATACGGAAATCTGTAATTTTTTTATTATGAGTACTGTGAACTCCAATCTCTGCATAACAAGAGAGAATGTCATGCTCTATATCTTTGCATATTCATATCCCAAATCTGACGCCAGGGGGCGCTGCTAGGGGTGCTGTTATGAGTCGCTGAATGACTGGTCCCCGCGAATAACGAACTGCGAACCGCGGTCTAACTTTATGAACGTCAAATCCCTCGTCTAAGGATTTCCATTTGATGCTTGTCTATTATAAATCACAAGCTAACTTTCCAAGGATAAGGTCGTAATATCCGACATCAAGTAGTCAGTCGTTGTCCACTGGTCTGTTGTCTATTTTTTATTTTTTTATTTTAAAACTTCATTTTTTTATATTACATGCAAGTCGCGATATTGTTATTCATTTTCAAAATATAGTAGCCGTGATTAATACAGTACTCATCATTGCTCGGTTATATGCACCAATCAATATTAATGTATCAATAAAAATGAAACAGAAAAAAACGCGAAAACGAATAGAACCACAGGAATATTATGAATCTCATGATGTCTTGCCGGTATCATCGAGAACTGTTGACTGCTTTTCTCTAGCGAGAAACTAGCTCGTGTTGACACATTCCATATTTGATATCTTGGATGTTGATACAAATGTTTTCAGTACGAAAGTCTTCGAATCATCGGAGCAGAAAGCTTATGGTCAATGATTAACTACAGAATATCCGAATTTTGACTCCAGCACTCGGGATTGTGAGGGCCACACACAAAAACATATTTAAACCAAAAACCAGATAGCTAAGCAAAATTTTCTTTTCATTAGACGAAGGGGGTAATAATGAGTCAAGATATAGGTGATTTTGAAGGGAGATTTAGTAAAGAACCGCCACCTCCAGATACAAACTGCTGTTTTGACATCGTCAACAGGGGTACGATAACAAAGAGTAAGCATTACAACACATATAAGGGAAGTGAGAAGAGGTGCCGACATACTGACAGAGCCACATGACTTCACAGTATAGACTTCTGGTTAACCTATTCTAAAGCACATACCAAGAATCTAACGATTCGTGATATTTTTTTATCACAGGTACGCTTTTATTGTATCTGGTCACCTTGATGACATGACCACACGGCCCCTAGCACCGGCATAATCGGTATTAGATACAAATCTAGAGAACTATGATGGGAATGCTCTCACAACTCGTATATTGGTAATTGGTCAGCTGTGTCGTTGTGACAAATCGTGCACTGGAGATTGGTGAGCTGTATCGTCGTCAGATGAAAATGACGGCATTTAACACAAAAGAATAGTCTTTTTTTGCTAGGTATGTCTAGCATACATGTACATCCCATTGCTGTCTACATGCGCGCCGTCTCCGACAGTCAGATTTTGTAAACTGCGATATTATGTTGGACACAACATCTAACGTTTGCCCTGTGGAGTCATATATAGGACTAAAAACGAAATTTACGGATAGATCGTCTGGCTGTTCCGGTATGAGGATAATAGGATTGGGTGAAGTGTCATATATCTGCCTACGGCAAGGTGCTTCGACGAGGCAGTTCTACAGCATGATGAAATTGGATCGGCTGTGTTGCAAGTAGGTACAGTGTCGTGACATGAATAAAAAATTATTAAAAGCGACGTTACATCCCTTTCAATCACCCCCTAAATACCATTGCCAAACATAACGCGACATGAACGAGTCAATGGCAGTTTGTTTGATATCGAGAAGGATTCCACCTTCAGTTTCTTCTCGCGCCCAAGCAAACGTGACCAGACAAACATGGTATGTTGTGTTTATACCACGGCAAGTTTGTTGTAGACGCTTGAAGTTGAGCCAACACAGACAAATCTCGCACACCATTTGTAATTAGCCAGTGAGTTTTCCATATGGCCGTTTTGTGGAGAGATTTTCGTAACCATACCATCTCATTTTAATGAGGCTGATCTGGTATTTCAGGTTGCTCGGGGAGACTCACGTTGTGTACGTCTTACATGCTGTGTATAATTTCAATATAATAATTGTTATTTGTCAAAATTCATCACATTTTGCCTATGATATTGATAAGGTAGAATGACACTGTTCATATCATGATATGGATTTCTGCCGTTACGCGCTGTCTTGATATAGAATATCTGTGGTTTCCCATTGAGGAAGTCTGTGGTCTCGCCCAGCAAAGTTTGCGCTCTTTGCTCTCCCAATAGCTTTTTCTTCGATTTAGTGGATATTGCTACTTATTAACCTTAGAATTATGCCCCCTTACCAAACTTATTTCATTATCCAGGCAACACAGAAATTTAAGAGCTGACGCTCTGTGACGGTATAGCCTATTATTTTGGGGTCTTTTGGGGCCTATTTGTATACAAATCAGAGCACATATACATTTTCCTAATGCCGTACCAAAAATATGTTCGTATTTTTTCTTCAAAATTGTTGCAGCTTTTTTGCGGGGCTAAAACTGTGCAAAAACTAGTGTATTTTACATTGGATGAATATTTCCTAATTAACTATCTAGTTTCTTTGGAAAAATCGGATAAATTAAAATCGGAAAATCGAAATGTGAATGTCATATTATCTTAGTAAATTATGGCCCGGACAATTGTTCATGAGAATAAGTAGTTTTATTACACCGGTGTGATAGAAACGGTGGTCCCCAGAGACCAGTGTCCGCTCTCCTATATGTTTTACCTAGGGCGGACTGACATCCAAGTGACCCTTTTCAGATGTCATTGTCCGGGCTGCGTTAAATCATAGCAACCGGACACTCATATCCGAGGGACCACCGTTTCTTTCACGCCGGTACCGATACAGTGATAGAGATTCTGAGCTTACTTTCCGTCACGGGATAAATTATTTGGACGGCAAGGAAAGACTCGACACTAGGAGTTAGTGGACAACCGTTACACTGAGTTTATTCCGGACCTGAACAATCGGGAAGATTGTCATCAGTCCGACCACGATTACACCGAGTAGGCGAATACATGTCAGTCTAACATCAATTCAGCTTTAGTCAATTAGGTAATAATGTCCACAATAGTTCTCAACAATCCCCGAATTCACAACAATCCCCGAATTCACAATATTCCCCGAATTCACAATAATCCCCGAAAAACAATGATATTCAACCCCGAATTGCTCCCATTTTACATATCATTTTGGATGAGGTGTATTGAGTTAAAGGAGCACAAAACATGTCCCTAATATATACACTGAACGAAAGATCCATCTTCCCCTTTTCCAAAAATGTAAGCAAATATTTTTTACGATTTTTTACCGCCGATCTATTTATATAGAAACATCAAAAACTGGAGCCTGTGGACAGATTCATAAGTGCCGCCATTACAAGGACTTGCGTCTATTTTAACCAATCAGAAATGCCGAAAACATATTGTGCGCATCGCTGCGTGACGTCAGTCGGGCTCATACTAAACTTCCACCCTGTACGTTAAAGTAGGAGAAACTCTCGGGACTGCAAGTTTATATATTGTGTACTGTTATAATTTGATAGTGGTAGTGTGCCAATATTCCACAAATGCACGGGCATCATGCCGCATTGTGTGGCATTTGTCTGTTCTAACAGAACTGGGAATCCAAACCTTCCAAAGACCGAGATATTTCAACAGATATACTGAAACAGCGGAAAAAACATCCGCAAACACATCCGCAAAAAATATTTGCTTACATTTTTGGATACGGGGGAGATAGGTTTTTCAGTCAGTGTATGAATTAGTCAAATGTTTTCTTCTCCTTTAAGCTGCTAAATCATTAAATTGTGCTATAGCGTCGCTCTAGGACCAAAGTGAACTCACAAGGGGCGAAGGTACAATGTAATACAGGCCAGCATCTGCCACCTAATGACACTGTGAACTAGGACAACGTGAGATCGGACATTTTGTGCATTTAAAGTGATTTTGCTCGCGTTCGCTTTGATATGTCTTGTGTGAGCTGTCTAGACTAACGTGCCTTTGCTCACGTTTGGTTCAGCCATCTATCGTCACTTTTCGCGCTATCATTGAACAGCGAGCAAAGAACGTGGCGATCATCACGCTGTATCGAGCAGTCTTTGTTCACCTGTAATCCTCTTATAATCCGCTGAACGTTCTCTTCCTCACTGCTAGCGTTGTCAGCTTAAGCTGGCTAACGCATAAATTATCTTGCCCGTACAAGGTTCAAGCAGCCTTCGCTGGGTTTAACTTATTAAATACCATATGCTCCCTCACTGTTATTCCCACGATCATGCGCCACTGTATGCTAAAGTCCCCTTTCCGATTTAAGCTATTATGTAACTCTAACCTATAGACCATTTTACAAACACAACCTCGGCAAACATTAAGCTGATACCTAGGGTGCCAGGATATCAATTTGATGAAAAACTCAAAAGTCGTGCTGTAAAAGGTTGTTGGTCATGAGTGGTTTCTATATATACGTGGTAACAAAATGTAGGTGGACAACCCTGTCAACTAAGCTACTGGGAAGCGTTTACTAGCTCAGAAAATGATGAAGTCATAATTACTCCATTTTCTTTTTTATTTCGCCACACCCTCCAGCAGAAGTGAAACGCTGTCATAAAAGGTGATAATTTAAAATTTTCTGACCTAATTGCTTGTTCCTGTTTGGTATAATGTTCAGCCTATTAAGAGCTAAGAGTGAACAAAAACTATATTTAATCCAAGATGGCGTCCATACTGGGTCATCTTTTGTCATTCAGTTAGGTGCACCTTTCTAGCCCCATGATGGAAGAAAATTTGATTCTACAGATGCGTATTCTAAATTCATAAACTCTTATGACTTCTAAATTATGACGAGAAGAGTAAAGACTTTAGTCCAAAGTATAGTTCGTGCAGGACAGCATAATTATAACTATATATTCACGGAGTACAGAACCAGGATCATGCGAATATGGGCTCAGGTTCAGTCGATATGATATGTTACGGTGGAATCGTCTGACCTTTTCCTTTGTGTTTCGTGATGATAAAGTTTGCCTTGAATTGAACAAACAGCGTGGTTAACTTGAGTGACATATAGCCTCACATTATAGCCCGTTTGAACCATTATGTGAGCATTATGCTGTCCGTCGAGGATTATTCAAATAGATTCAAAATGAGCCTAAGATGATCAGCTATGGCGTGAAACCTCTCAGCTCTGAAAAATATCTGCTTCGAGCTATAAATGAACACTTGAATTAGACGAATAACATTTAACAACATGAGTTTTGGAGGACTCCATGTCTGCCATCTTGAATGTCTCAATAATTTATTTCAGTGAGGATTATGCAGATAAGCTCAAACTAGGCTTATTGTTAGATAGATTAATTCAAGGTGAACATGAAAAACATGAGCAACATAAAAAATAGGAGTTCAATATGAACCCACATGGTCGCCATTTTCGATTTAACATTCTTTGTCAACTGAAGATGACACAATCGAATCAAAATGAGCATAATGTGATACACTATGGTGTGGATCTGACTCTGTCTTGAAAATAATGCAATAAAGAGCAAGATAAAAAAAACAGTATTACAACTTATGACGGCCAATTTGAATTACACTGTCGCGTTTAAAATACAATGAAAATGGGTATAAGGTAGCAGGCTATGATAGCTAAGAAGAATGCTTCACATTATGCGAGCAATATGAAAAAGCGGGATTTACAGATGCACATGACCGTCATTTTGAATTTGACCATCATATCTTAATCTTAGAGAAATGCAAATAGTCGAAACTGACGCAAGGTATTGGTGGACCCTCCATGCCCCCAGTTCCCAAAATATTGGAGGTTCATAATAAGTTTCTCACCCTACTCTTGCAACAGTATATATTCTTGCCCCTTATCTTGAAGCAGTGTTTTAGTCCAAATGATAACTGTCGGAAGTAAATTTCCTGCCCCTCCCCTCCCAGTGTTTGAATAAATTTCCCGCAGCTACTGTTTGAGTCCGAAGGAAAACATTGTTCCTGATCGACAATGACGGTCGACACTAAAATTCTTGCCCTCACTCTCGCAGTGTTTTAGTCGGAACGAAAACCTTGGTCCTGGTTGACAATGACAGTCGACAATAAATTTCCCGCCACTTCTCTCGCAGTGTTTGAATAAATTTTCCACCACTAATCTCGCAGTGTTTGAGACCGAATAAAAACATTGGTCCTAGTCGACAATGACGGTCGACAAAAAATTTCTTGCCCCTACTCTCGCAGTGTTTGAATAAATTTCCCGCCACTCCTCTCGCAGTGTTCGAATAAAGCCTTTGCTCTCGCATTGTTGGAGTCTGAGATAAAAACCTTGGTCCTGGTCGACAATGACGGTCGACAATAAATTTCTTGCCCCTTCTCTCGCAGTGTTTGAGTCCGAGCAGAAAACATTGGTCGTGGATGACAATGACGGTTGACAATAAATTTCCCGCCCTTACTCTCGCAGTGTTTAAGTCCGAGCAGAAAACATTGGTCCTGGTTGACAATGACGGTCGACAATAAATTTCTTGCCCCTTCTCTCGCAGTGTTTGAGTCCGAGCAGACAACATTGGTCGTGGATGACAATGACGGTTGACAATAAATTTCCCGCCCTTACTCTCGCAGTGTTTAAGTCCGAGCAGAAAACATTGGTCCTGGTTGACAATGACGATCGACAATAAATTTCTTGCCCCTAATCTCGCATTGTTTGAGTGCGGGTAGAAAACCTTGGTCCTGGTCGACAATGACGGTCGACGATAAATTTCTTGCCCTCACTCTCTGTGTTTTTAGTCCAAAGGAAAAGTTCGGTTCTTGCCCCTACTCGCGCAACGTCAGTCCGAAAGAAAACATTGGTGCTGGTTGACAATGACGGTCGACAATAAATTTCCCGCCACTTCTCTAGCAGTGTTTGAATAAATTTCCCGCCCTTAATTATTCTCGCAGTGTTTAAGTCCGAGCAGAACACATTGGTCCTGGATGACAATGACGGTCGATAATAAATTTCCCGCCCTTACTCTCTCAGTGTTTGTGCATGTCCGAGGAAAAAACCTTAGTCCTGGTCGACAGTGAAGGTGGACAATACATTTCTTGCCCCTATTCTCGCAGTGTTTGAATAAATTTTCCGCCCTTAATTACTCTCGCAGTGTTTAAGTCCGAGCAGAAAACATTGGTCGTGGATGACAATGACGGTCGACAATAAATTTCTTGCCCCTACTCTCACAGTGTTTGAATAAATTTCCTGACACTACTCTCGCAGTGTTTGAGTCGGAAGAAAAATATTGGTCCTGGTCGACAATAAATTCCTGGCCCTCATTCTCGCAGTGTTAATAAATTTCCCGCCACTTCTCTCGCAGTGACCTTAGTCCTGGTCGACAATGACGGTCGACAATAAATTTCTTGCCCGTTCTCTCGCAGTGTTTGAGTCCGAGCAGAAAACATTGGTCGTGGATGACAATGACGGTCGACAATAAATTTCCCGCCCTTACTCTCGCAGTGTTTATGTCCGAGCAAGAAACCTTGGTTCTGATTGACAATGACGGTCGACAATAAATTTCTGACCATACTCTCGCAGTGTTTGAGTCCGGGCAGAAAACATTGGTCCTGGTTGACAATGACGGTCGACAATAAATTTCCCGCCACTTCTCTTGCAGTGTTTGAATAAATTTCCCGCCACTACTCTCGCAGTGTTTGAGTACGAGCAGAAAACATTGGTCGTGGATGACAATGACGGTCGACAATAAATTTCCCGCCCTTACTCTCGCAGTGTTTATGTCCGAGCAAAAAACCTTGGTTCTGATTGACAATGACGGTCGACAATAAATTTCTGACCATACTCTCGCAGTGTTTGAGTCCAGGCAGAAAACATTGGTCCTGGTTGACAATGACGGTCGACAATAAATTTCCCGCCACTTCTCTTGCAGTGTTTGAATAAATTTCCCGCCACTACTATCGCAGTGTTTGAGTCCGAAGAAAAACCTTGGTCCTGGTTGAAAATGACGGTCAAGAATAAATTTCCCGCCACTTCTCTCGCAGCGTTTGAATAAATTTCCCGCCCTTACTCTCGCAGTGTTTAAGTCCGAGCAGAAAACCTTGGTTCTGGTTGACAATGACGGTCGACAATAAATTTCTTGCCCTACTCTCGCAGTGTTTGATTCCGAGCAGAAAACATTGGTCCTGGATGACAATGACGGTCGACAATAAATTTCCCTCCCTTACTCTCGCAGTGTTTGATTCCGAGTAGAAAACCTTGGTTCTGCTTGACAATGACGGTCGACGATAAATTTCTTGCCCCCACCCTCGGTGTTTTTAGTCTGAAGGAAAACTTTGGTTCTTGCCCCTACTCGCGCAGACTGCATAAATCCGAAATAAAACATTGGTCGTGGTCGACAATAAATTTCCCGCCCTTACTCTCGCAGTGTTTAAGTCAGAGCAGAAAACCTTGGTCCTGGTTGACAATGACGGTCGACAATAAATTTCTTGCCCCTACTCTCAGTGTTTGAATAAATTTCCCGCCACTACTCTCGCAGTGTTTGAGTTGGAAGAAAAACATTGGTCCTGGTCGACAGTGACGGTCGGCAATAAATTTCTTGCCCTGATTCTCGCAGTGTTAATAAATTCCCCGCAACTTCTCTCGCAGTGTTCGAATAAATTTTCCGCCATTGCTCTCGCATTGTTGGAATCCCGGGAAGAAAACATTGGTCGTGGATGACAATGACAGTCGACAATAAATTTCTTGCCCCTTCTCTCACAGTGTTTGAGCCTGAGCAGAAAACCTTGGTTCTGATTGACAATGACGGTCGACAATAAATTTCTTGCCCTACTCTCGCAATGTTTGAGTCCGAGCACAAAACATGTTAGAGTCCGAGCACAAAACATTGGTCCTGGTTGACAATGACGGTCGACAATAAATTTCCCGCCACTTCTCTTGGAGTGTTTGAATAAATTTCCCGCCACTACTCTCGCAGTGTTTGAGAGCAGCGAAGAAAAACCTTGGAATGGTCCTGGTTGACAATGACGGTCGACAATAAATTTCTCGTCACTTCTCTCGCAGTGTTTGAATAAATTTCCCGCCTTGACTCTCGCAGTGTTTGAGTGCGAGTAGAAAACCTTGGTCCTGGTTGAAAATGACGGTCAAGAATAAATTTCCCGCCCTACTCTCGCAGTGTTTGATTCCGAGCAGAAAACATTGGTCCTGGATGACACTGACGGTCGACAATAAATTTCCCTCCCTTACTCTCGCAGTGTTTGATTCCGAGTAGAAAACCTTGGTCCTGGTCGACAATGACGGTCGACGATAAATTTCTTGCCCTCACCCTCGGTGTTTTTAGTCCGAAGGAAAATCTTGGTTCTTGCCCCTACTCGCGCAGACTGCATACGTCCGAAATAAAACATTGGTCCTGGTCGACAATGACGGTTGACAATAAATTTCCCGCCCTTACTCTCGCAGTGTTTAAGTCAGAGCAGAAAACCTTGGTCCTGGTTGACAATGACGGTCGACAATAAATTTCTTGCCCCTACTCTCAATGTTTGAATAAATTTTCCGCCACTACTCTAGCAGTGTTTGAGTTGGAAGAAAAACATTGGTCCTGGTCGACAGTGACGGTCGACAATAAATTTCTTGCCCTGATTCTCGCAGTGTTAATAAATTCCCCGCAACTTCTCTCGCAGTGTTCGAATAAATTTTCCGCCATTGCTCTCGCATTGTTGGAGTCCGAGAAGAAAACATTGGTCGTGGATGACAATGACAGTCGACAATAAATTTCTTGCCCCTTCTCTCACAGTGTTTGAGCCTGAGCAGAAAACCTTGGTTCTGATTGACAATGACGGTCGACAATAAATTTCTTGCCCTACTCTCGCAGTGTTTGAGTCCGAGCAGAAAACATTGGTCCTGGTTGACAATGACGGTCGACAATAAATTTCCCGCCACTTCTCTTGGAGTGTTTGAATAAATTTCCCGCCACTACTCTCGCAGTGTTTGAGTGCAGCGAAGAAAAACCTTGGAATGGTCCTGGTTGACAATGACGGTCGACAATAAATTTCTCGTCATTTCTCTCGCAGTGTTTGAATAAATTTCCCGCCTTTACTCTCGCAGTGTTTGAGTGCGAGTAGAAAACCTTGGTCCGGGTCGACAATGACGGTCGACGATAAATTTGTTGCCCTCACTCTCAGTCTTTTAGTCCGAAGGAAAACTGGTTCTTGCCCCTACTCGTGCAGTGCAGAAGTTCGAAATAAAACATTGGTCCGGACTGACAATGAAGGTCGACAATAAATTTCCCGCCCTTACTCTCGCAGTGTTCGAGTCCGAGGAGAAAACCTTGGTCCTGGTCGACAATGACGGTGTTTGAGTCCGAGCAGAAAACAGTGGTTGTGGATGACACTGACGGTGGACAATAACTTTCTTGCTCCTACTATCACAGTGTTTGAGTGCGAGAGGAAACCTTGGTCCTGGTCGACAATAAATTGCTTGCCCTCACTCTCGGTGTTTTTAGTCCGAAGGAAAACTTTGGTTCTTGCCCCTACTCGCGCAGTAAATAAGTCTGAAATAAAACATTGGTCCTGGTCGACAATGACGGTCGACAATAAATTTCTTGCCCTCACTCTTGCAGTGTTTTAGTCGGAAGGAAAACCTTGGTTCTGGTTGACAATGACGGTCGACAATATATTTCCTGCCACTCCTCTCGCAGTGTTTAAAAACAATTCCCGCCACTCCTCTCGCAGTGTTTGAATAAATTTCAACACCAATTGTTGGCGGACATGAATACTGTTGTAGTGCTAGTAGAATTCTAATTACTGCAGCGAACTTGTGATCAGCCAATCGATATTTGAATAGAATTTAACTTGATGATCTAATTTACTGCAGCACTTTAGCAAGCTGCTGCCTTATTGGTGAGTTTGAATTTACTGATCAATTGTCCTAAAATGTGTATCCAAATATTCATTTCAGCTCTAATATCAAATAGTTTTGAAATTGGTTTTTATCCCTCAGCCTATGCTGTGGGGTCTTGTCGTCGACATGTTCTCCCACCATATTTTTTGTCAAATTATTTATAATAGTCCTCCCATGCATCCAACATCCCACACTAAATTTATCATATTTTAATCTTTTACAAGCCCCTGCAAAAGCATCTTCTGCATTCAACCAAATCTTTCAGGCTTTTACATATGTGTTTTCCATTCATTGCGTACATGTACCAATATACACTGACTAGAACTGTTCGGCTGAGGGGTTGTTGCACCTTTTAGGTGCTTCCTCATGTTGTATCTGCATTGCTAAGTTTAAATATTGTTCAGCACTTGTTTAACCAAGAAATACTATATAGAGGGACTGTCATTCTAATGATATAGATATTACTTGATACATGTACCGGACTTCTGGCTCCCTAAAAATTCATACATATTGTACTTTTGAATAATAACTCTATTTCAATGACAGTTTCAAATATAAGCTACATGTATTGTATTTGCATTCCTAAGTTTTTTTTAATGCTCAACATTTGTTTAACCAAGAAATATTATATGAAGTTAGTGAGTGAACGCAATTACATGTAGCTGATACACAGAGCGCTAAATTTCATTATTCTTAATTCTCATTGCATCCATTAATATCAGACTAGGTCGATCAAAATTGGTAAAACTAGGCAGTGGATATTATTCCATGAAACCAGCTGAATGGCATGATCAGATCATTTGTCCTTGAGCAGAATTAATTGAGAGTAGTGTGGTGTAGCGGAGGGGAGGATTTTTTTTGTAATATTATTTTTTCTTACACATGTCCTTCACCCTTTTAGCCATTCGTAATCAGTGCTTTACAGATTTAGCCTGACATAATTCACACATTCCATAATATTGGATATGTCAGTATGTGTAGTACTGTACATGCGACACATTCTACTGTCCTGTAGCGGCCACAGTTTATAGTGATTGTCAGCAAGCTGTGGCAGAAACCACTGGTTCAGATTCTACTGTCTAATTGTAGCGGCCACAGTTTATAGTGATTGTCAGCAAGCTGTGGCAGAAACCACTGGTTCAGATTTCAACATGAGGGTGAGACTCACAAAACCCCTAGGCTTCCCTCAAGCAATTGAGTAATTTGCCGAGAATGTGCAACATATTTTACTAATCATCCTGAATTGTCCTTTTCAGAAAATATCAATTCTGCAGATATATAAACAGCAACAAAATCATATCTAGATTAATACACAAAAAGAGTCATAATTTTTTGAAGGCTTGTAGAATACAAGTAGATAAATAAGTTCCCAAAAATTTGGTAGCTGTATTGAGCACAGTTCTTCAGATATAACTGGTTACAACGACACATCACAAAATCGGAGATATTTACATCCGAAAGGGGCATAAATCCATTTT
>JAVTVY010043606.1:0-21946 GCA_036873755.1 Hanleya hanleyi | reverse complement strand
CTGTGGTGGACCTACCTCGCACACGAGTTTCTGTGTACCCCCCGACACAGAACCGGAAGATCAACATAGATATAACTCAGAATTGAAAAGTGATCGGAATGTTCAACAAATAGCCCTTGAGATCATACTGAATTTACAGGGGACATGCTTAGATAAATAATGTCACACAACTGTTTCAATCTGTATCGGCTTTAGTACTGTTTGATTACAGTACCCACATCATATAAAGATAAAAAGAAGCCATATGACTTCATTGAGGCTCGGTTAGTTCTGTCTTTATCATAACAGCCTGGTCTCCTGTTACGGGTCAGTAAAGGGTCATAGAGATTAATTTATTGTTGTATGTGCGGCTATGCCTTATCTCCTGCCCCAAAAGCTAACCAGTGAAGAAGCACGACAATCGGCTCTGCCTTAATATACAATGCTCCATGCTGACCGGCTTTCCCGAAATCATTATCCCCTTTCGCCTCACCCCGTTTATACTCAAATGCAGATCTAATGAATTTGTGTCTACAAGTCAATAACCCGCGATGGAAAAGTTTATCTTCCCTGCTGTATATTTATTTGAATGCCCTTATATTCATGATTATATTTGTCATTTATTTGTAAAGATTGGCGTAAGGTATATGCCAGAGGTTTGATAGGTTTTATTGTTATTGCCTGGTTCTCTAAGTACCGTAATATATATTGCATGTGATTTGTCGGTAGATAGCTTTATCACAAGGTATAAATTATCAAACAACAGGATGATAAGGGAGCAGGCATTAACATTTAGGCTTATTTTCACGTTCCGCCATATTTAATGATATGATCAAATGATTTGCTGATATCATCAAACCATTTGCTGATATCATCAAATCATTTGGTGATATCAGCAAATCGACTGATTTGATGATATCAGCAAATCATTTGATGATATCAGCAAATCCTTTGATGATATCATCAAATCATTTGAAGATATCAGCAAATATTTAATGATATCAGCAAATGCCGAATAAAAAGTAAAACGGCTTGCCATACGGTCGGATGTGCTCTTTCGACATTTTAGAGACATTTTCTAGAGGGATTCCCTTTTATATATACAATATGACACCTCATACCAAACAATTTGTGTGTATTTATTATCACAATGCTTAGTGTTACAATCGGTTGAAATATTCTGTTATAAGGTGTCATATTTCATCAAAATTAAAAATTATGCAAATGCTCCGGGCGTATCCTACCGGTAACGTTATGTGAGCAAGTAAAAAAGGCGTTGTCCAGTTGTTAGTCTGCTCGCTTTCGAAAGCAGTGTACGACCAGATTGTTGAGCTAGGAATTCGAGTCAGATTTGGATCAAAACTTTTGTCTTCTTATTTTTTTTTTATTGATTTGCCTGTTATATCAGATTTGCATTTATTTGTGTCACGTGAAACAATCTTCAGTGATATTCAGTTAATAAAATATAGATATAACTGTGTATACACATTACTGTATTTTCTGTTACAACTCGACCCTTATTGTAGTCAAGTACCAAGACTCTGATCTGTTAATCAGAGTCATGCCGCGGGGTCTCCCGTGTGTCATTCAGGTAGATAAACACCGTCGGAAAGAGACCAGAAAATTACGTTCACTCGCCCCAAATCCCCACTATCGTAACATATGGTCCTATCGGTTTAGAATGCCACCAATATTAGAAGTTACAAACACTTACTTGCACTCGAAATGCGGCAGAGAACAGAATGTATCTGGCATTCTCATGGCATCAGATTGTATATCCCCTATTGTCATATATACTTGTCTTGTTTACTGACGGTTTGGAGGTTACAAACTCTGACGTTGGGAGAATGGAATCTGGCTGCCATGTCTTTTTCTTGTCTTCTCGAGTTCGCTGACAAGGTACGAGTCTTTTCACAAGTCTTGGTTGGCCTCTACAGTTTCGTAGCAATTGGTGACCGAAAAGCGGATCCATGGTCTATTCCTTGACGAAACGTAGAATCTCTGGCGTGCACCCATTGTCTTGCAATTTAACGGGATCACATGTTGTCCTTGTGTGAAAAGACTCGTACCTTGTCAGCGAACTTGAGAAGACAAGAAAATGACATGGCAGCCAGATTCGTGGGTCTGGATACATTCTGTTCTCTGCCGATCCGTGGGGATTTGGGGCTAGTGAATGTAATTTTCTGGTCTGTTTCCGACGGTGTTTATCTACCTGAATGACACACTGGAGACCCCGCGGCATGACTCTGATTAACAGATCAGAGTCTTGGTACTTGACTACCCTTATTGTAGCACACCCATAACTGGGGTTATTTTCATGGATCAGCAATACTTCCCAGGTAGAAAAACGAGGGAAAGTGTATTTCTCTGAACTGTTTTCGATGTGAATGATTGCAATTCTCACTTTGGACAGTGATGTACAATTTAACAAGTCGAAGTGGAAGTGTTGTCCCAAGAATACGCGTTCAGGCCATACCAGAAAAATAACGGGTTCACAGTTATAGTAAATGAAGGAGTGAATTTGAAGTCAACAAGTGAGAAATGACTACATTGTAGTCAAAACCTGCGGCAGTGTCAATAATACAGTGAAAGGCATATCAGCGGAGGTAGTGGTAATTGTAGAAAAAAGCGCCATCTGTCAGTGTTTTCATGCCAAAGGAAGTAATTTTCAACTTCTAACCCACAATTGTAGGAATTGCGTAATAGGTCTGATACCATATATATATATTCACTTTCCCCGTTCAAAATCCAACGATTTTGACTGGTCCGTGCCGTCTATACTGAATTGACAGATGAAGTCACAATGATCGCTTTGGCAATGTCTTGGTACAAGTATCGTGTATGTCAAGATTCAAAACATTCGGTTCAGCCGTTGATTTTTACAAATCAAAAAGGCGTTTAAATATTTAGAAATCCAAATAAATTTCAAGGATTTAGTCATAGCGCGAAAATCTACGCTCTTCAGTCTCCATTCTCGCTTACTTTGCCGAGCAAAATGGAAACTTTATATTTCCTTCAAAGTTAATTTTCAATGAATTTACTATCAGGTCTATCACTTTCATCTGTGAAACTATGGAATGGGGTTGGGGGTTTTATCGAACTGTTGAAGAGGCATAATGACACTTTTCACTATTCAAATTGAGGCTTGTGACAGTGTTGATCTTCCATTAGAATAATTAAGTTTCTGCATTTATGTGTGTTATCATCTGCAAACTAAATACCTTGACACTCTTTTCCATGCAGCAAGTCAATACCAAGATATGGTTTGCTCTTTTTATATAAATGATTAACTATTTCATTCTTAGAAAATATCATCTCATCTGACATGTTCGGCCAAGCCTTTTCGAATGTTGCTAATTTTATTAATTTCTTTAAAAAAAAATCAAATTCTGCAAATAAGAAGCATTTCTAGTCAATATCTATGGATATCTCCCTATACTCAATTCGCGAATATGTTTGTCACTATAAGTCATTCCGAACGTGATTTAAGTGCGAAATTTCAGGGCTAGTTCACTAAACAAGATCTGTCGAATTCTCGTTATTATCTTTTGGTACATCAAATTATTGCATTACGAAAATGGCTGCCAAGTTAAAGTAAATATGAAAGGTATCTAAGTATCAAAATCAAACCCAGGAAATCAAGGCTCTAGCTTTTGACAACGAGGTCAAATAGATCGCTTTTATGGTAAGTATCTGCTAATATATGACGTGATTCCATTCGTAAAAATGATTGTCAAAGTAACGTAAATTTTGAAGTGTAGAACCATTAATTTCTAGCAGAAATGGGCTCTGACTTGAGAGAATGATGTCAAATGCAATATGTTTCTGCCCATTGTCTGCTGATACACATAAGTATTGAACTTACGGGAGTGAATCTAAAGGGATTCGGAGTGCCGAAGAGGACGGGAAGATCAATACCAGCGAAGCAAGGCCCTGGCTTGCGAGAATGAGGATAGAGATGCTGTGTTCCGAAAGAGGATCATTCAAAATAGCTATGTGCCAAATGGCATGCATGTAACCGAAAGTGCACAATATAACTGCACAACTATGATGTATTGTTCGCTCACAGGGTTGTCTAACTCATTAAATACACAAGTAAGAAATGACTACATTGTAGTCAAAACCTGCGGCAGTGGCAATAATACAGTGAAAGGCATATCAGCGGAGGTAGTGGTAATGGTAGAAAAAACAACATCTGCCAGTGTTTTCACGCCCAGGGAAGTAATTTTCAGATTCTAACTCACAATTGTAGGAATTGCCTAATAGGTCTGATACCATATATATATATATTCACTTTCTCCGTTCAAAATCCAACGATTTTGACTGGTCCATGCCGTCTATACTGAATTGACAGACGAAGTCACAATTATCGGTTTGGCAATATCTTGGTATAAGTATCGTGTATGCCAAATTTCAAAACATTCGGTTCAGCCGTTGATTTTTGCAAATCAAAAAGGCTTTCAAATATTTGGAATCCAAATAAATTTCAAGGGTTTAGTCATAGCGCAAAA
Source organism: Hanleya hanleyi (assembly GCA_036873755.1). NCBI lineage: Eukaryota > Metazoa > Mollusca > Polyplacophora > Lepidopleurida > Hanleyidae > Hanleya > Hanleya hanleyi. The sequence continues at coordinate 17,456 of JAVTVY010043606.1, read as the reverse complement.
ATCTACGCTCTTCAGTCTCCCTTCTGGCTTACGTTGCCGAGCATAATGGAAAGTTTATATTTCCTTAATTTTCAATGAATTTAGTATAAGGTCTATCACTCTGATCTGTGAAACTATGGAATGGGGTTGAAGGCTTTATCAAACTGTCCAAGAGGCATAATGACACTTTTCACTATTAAATTAAGGCCTGTGACAGTCTTGATATTCAATTAGACTAATTAATTAAGTTTCTGTATTTGCGTGTCACCTGCAAACTAAATACCTTGACACTATTTTCCATGCAGCGAGTCAATACCAAGACATTAACTATTTCATTCTTAGGAAATATCATCTCATCTGACAAGTTCGACCTTGCCTTTTCGAAGGTAATTTAAGTGGAAAATGTCAGGGCTAGTTCACTAAACAAGGTATGTGTGTAAGAGAATGATGTCGAATTCTCCTCTCCTGGAAATAATTCTGATTAACGAATAGACGCTTTATGTTAGCATCCGCTGAGCTAGCGACAAACCACTCAAACTGACAGCGCACGTAAATCCAGAGAACTTCAGTACTCTGTGTAAATGGAGCTTGACTTACACTGATACCTAAGGTTTCTCAGGCATTGTCTCCACATAAGCAGGCCAATTACGGAGTGATTAATGCTGTTTAAAGGACTTGAGTGGAACATCACCAGCGACCGCACGAGGATAGAGAAGGTGTTCTCTGAAAGAATCATTTGCCTGTTGCTGTGTGGTATAGGACAGCACACTGGTGAGGTATTGTTCGCGCACAGGGGTGTCCAACTCATTAAATACTACATAGTCATTTCTGTCTCTCGGAGCAACATCCAGTGAGTTCATCTTGACAGATTCAAAGATGGTTTACCGAACAGCAGCAATACAACCAGAGAAAAAATGGAACAGTGACCTGAATATTAATATTTATATATATGTTATATCTGAGAGATATGTTATATTTGAGTGTTACTGTTGATATTAGAACCTTGATTTTTAGGATTAAAGTGCATCAGGGGACTGTTGCCAGCATGTTTCTAGTGGACCTACTTTTGATGAAAATTTCTGGTGATTTTTGATTAAAATCACTGGTGATTCTAACTTGGGCCGTGCCCATCTTAAAATTGGCAGGATTTCAACTGGGGGTCCAAGAATTCAGTGCGTGTCTGAGTTCTAATGCATACACTACTTCGTAGGTCCTCTGACATTATTCACACTGGGCATGAAGGTGCATTAGGGGACTGTTGCCAGCATTTTTCGAGTGGACCTACTTTTGATGAAAATTTCTGGGGATTTTTGAGCTTGAAGACATAGTCTTATATTGGTAGATAACCCAGTGTGAAAAGTCGGAAATTTATCGCTTCCATGAGTCCTTTGGATACAGAGCCTCACATCTATTCTGACAATTAACGAAGAATTCCATCGAATAGTATTGCAATGACAGAGTTATCATGAGTTGAAAGAGTGTGGCGAGATCAAGCGCATGCGCATTTCAAAAGTCACAAAGAACAAAGGAACAAGAACAAATTTAATGGCGCGCCTCAGGCCAGTACTTTTACCTGCGGCACGCAGGTCTACGGGAGGCTCGCGTTGTTGTTGTTCTTGTTCTTGTTCTTGTGACTTTTTGAAATGCGCATGCGCTAAGAGAGTGTGATCTCTGCCACACTTTTCTTTTCAACCTCCGATCTCACATGACAATACTGTCTTCAAGCGCGTTTGAATTCATTTGCAACTATATTCGGTGGAATGAATTATTGCTTCGTTAATTATTATATATGAGAATAGTGTGAATAACGTCAAAGAACCTACGAAGTAGGACTCCGACACGCACTGAATTCTTGAACCCCCAGTTGAAATCCTGCCAATATTAAGATGGGCACGGCCCGAGTTAGAATCACCAGTGATTTTGATCAAAAATCACCAGAAATTTTCATCAAAAGTAGTTCCACTCGAAACATGCTGGCAACAGTCCCCTAATGCACCTTCATGCCCAGTGTGAATAACGTCAGAGGACCTACGAAGTAGGGTAGGCATTAGGACTCCGACACGCACTGAACGCTTGGACCCCCAGTTGAAATCCTGCCAATATTAAGATGGGCACGGCCCAAGTTAGAATCACCAGAGATTTTAATCAAAAATCACCAGAAATTTTCATCAAAAGTAGGTCCACTCGAAACATGCTGGCAACAGTCCCCTGATGCACTTTAATGCCAAAAATCAAGGTTCTAATATCAACAGTAACACTCAAATATAACATATCTCTCAGATATAACATATATATAAATATTAATATTCATGTCACTGTTCCATTGTTTCTCTAGTTGTATTCCTCTTAAAATTTTGTACTCTGCCTTTGACTGGTGTTTGTACAATAAAATCTTGAATCTTGAATGATTATTTTGCCGACGAAAGGATTCAGATGGACTCACTCATTACCGGACAATTTCAAATGGTAGCCCACTTCGAAGAGACAGAAATGACTATGTAGTATTTAATGAGTTGGACACCCCTGTGCGCGAACAATACCTCGCAGTCGTGCAGTTATATTGTGCACTTTCGGTTGCATGACATTCGGCAAATAGCTATTTTGAATGATTCTCTTTCAGAACACAGCCTCTCTATCCTCATTCTCGCAAGCCAGGGCCTTGATTCGCTGGTATTGATGTTCCCGTCCTCTTCCGCACTCAGAATCCCTTTAGAATAGCATTAATCACTTCTGTAAATTCAATACTTATGTGTATCAGCAGACAATGCGCAGAAACATATTGCATTTGACATCATTCTCTCAAGTCAGAGCCCATTTCTGCTAGAATTTACTGGTTCTATACAAAATTTACGTTACTTTGTCAGTTTTACGAATGGAAGGACGTCATTTATTAGCAGATGCTGACCATAAAAGCGATCTATTTGTCCTCGTTGTCAAAAGCTAGGGCCTTGTTTTCCAGGAGAGGTTTTTTGAGTTTGATTTTGATACTTAGATACCTTTCATATTGACGTTGACTTGGCAGTCATTTTCGTGAATGCAATAATTTGATGTACCAAAAGATAATAACGAGAATTCGACATCATTCTCTTACACACATACCTTGTTTAGTGAACTAGCCCTGACATTTTCCTCTTAAATTACCTTCGAAAAGGCAAGGTCGAACTTGTCAGATGAGATGATATTTTCTAAGAATGAAATAGTTAATGTCTTGGTATTGACTCGCTGCATGGAATATAGTGTCAAGGTATTTAGTTTGCAGGTGACACGCAAATATAGAAACTTAATTAATTAGTCTAATTGAATATCAAGACTGTCACAGGCCTTAATTTAATAGTGAAAAGTGTCATTATGCCTCTTGGACAGTTTGATAAAGCCTTCAACCCCATTCCATAGTTTCACAGATCAGAGTGATAGACCTTATACTAAATTCATTGAAAATTCAGGAAATATAAACTTTCCATTATGCTCGGCAACGTAAGTGACAAGGGAGACTGAAGAGCGTAGATTTTTGCGCTATGATTAAACCCTTGAAATTTATTTGGATTCCAAATATTTGAAAGCCTTTTTGATTTGCAAAAATCAACGGCTGAACCGAATGTTTTGAAATTTGGCATACACGATACTTATACCAAGACATTGCCAAACCGATAATTGTAACTTCGTCTGTCAATTCAGTATAGACGGCATGGACCAGTCAAAATCGTTGGATTTTGAACGGGGAAAGTGAATATATATATATATGGTATCAGACCTATTACGCAATTCCTACAATTGTGAGTTAGAAGCTGAAAATTACTTCCCTGGGCATGAAAGCACTGGCAGATGTTGTTTTTCTACCATTACCACTACCTCCGCTGATATGCCTTTCGCTGTTTTATTGCCACTGCCGCAGGTTTTGACTACAATGTAGTCATTTCTCACTTGTTGTATTATAAAACCATTTGCGCATAAAGTCAGTTTTGAGTGTTATCAATGCGTCGGTTTCGCTAAGACAGTAAATACAACTCCAGGGATTGGAGGGTCATTGTTTCGATTCCCACAAAGGAATAAGTTATTCTTCCTTTCAAAACATATTTCCATATGGGGGTGAAGTTAAACTCATAGCAAATTGTCATTTCTACAAGTTAAACATCTTTATTCGGCGAAAGTTGGCGAGTTGTTCCCTTACTTCTGAAACGTAATTGTTGCGTTTATTTTTATGATGCATTATCTATAATTTGATACCAAATATTGATCAATGTTAATCATAATGACAATGCGTTGCTTGTCAACTTCTTCACCAATTTGTGAATTATCTAGATTGGGTAGATAAAATGATTACTAGAAGTAGTGAACTTATTTTCTACTTACTAAGACAGTCGCCTATGACTGTATGCAAATTACCTGGACCACTGACAAGGTTGTGGCTTATCTTCCTTGGTATATAAGCAATTCAAGGATCTAAAGTGTACATACTGTTCAGTGAAAATGGTAATATCTGAAGACAATGACTGATGTGTCGATCGACAGCTTCTAACCGACTGAAATTTCCTATGTCTTGCCGTAAGAGAATTGAAGTCTGAACGGAAATCAACGAAGCAATCATTATTTCCCCCGAATATAGTTGCAAATGAATTCAAACGTGCCTGAAGACCGGGATGTCATGTGAGATCGGAGGTTGAAAAGAAAAGTTTGGCAGAGCTCACACTCTCTTAGCGCATGCGTATTTCAAAAAGTCACAAGAAGAACAAGAACAACAACAACAACGCGAGCCTCCCGTAGACCTGCGTGCCGCAGGTAAAAATGAGGGAGCATTATGCACTTGATATGATCTTGGGAGAGTGCGGCTTTCAGGCAGAATCTCCTGCGTTCCTGGGCAACGCTTACAAACAGAGGAAGCAAATGCAACCAGATTGGTCACTAAAATCAGACGGGCGGTCAAGAGCGCCAATGGACGAGTGAATGAGTGAAATCTGCGCTGTCAGTACCGGTAGATGAATTGATGTGTTCTCGGTCTCTTATTTTGGTATCTACGTGAATGTCACACTTAGCAGCCAGCCGTGCATAGAATACGTATTAGGGACAGATATTCTACGTCAACATCGATTTGCTACATTGCAATTATGTATCTCGTTAAAAGAAGTTACTTTTTAAACGGGAATATCATGCCATTCTGTATGATTTCACATATTCGAACATTATTTTAACTTGAAGAGGATTGAGAATTAATGTAAGATACATTCAGGAATAACTAATCATCATTATTATTTGAAAATGGGGGGGAAATGGAATTGGACCGAAACGAATAATTCTGTATGACTGGCCTACAAAACGTTATTGTCGAGGAAACCTGTTTATTCAAAATTAGAACGTACCAAAATAGCACAAAATCGGCTGTGTATTTTACGTCATAAAGGGCAGCTGTCCCAGTCAGGACGATACATATACACACCCGAGTGTCCGAGGGAGTTATTCTGGGGTAACCGTCACACATCCTTTCCACACAATTTGTGTACCCTGGAAACACATTATTGTAACAAATTTGAAAGATAAATTAATTAATTAATTAATTAATTAATTAATTAATTAGATTAGTTTATAACAGCAGAGACTTCAAAATATTGATTAAATCCAATTTCTGAGTCATTGAGGAAATGCCATGTCCTGAAAATTTTAGAATTCGTTTCTTTACTACCTTCGAGTCTCTATATGTTACAAATACAAGGTTTGATACATTGCATGTTTGAGATGGTACACAACTGCTGTCCTGTAACGCAATTTTGTTCCAGTTCTCACCTTCTAAAATGTAATATCCCAAATAGTTAACAATTTTCACTGATACCCACAAGGCAACATAATTTTCCCATTTCGCATTTCGCGTACTCATCACTACTAAATGTCCTACATCTGTTGAACATCTGCAAAAAGGTGTAGGCCTATCTACAGCAAACGAAGTGTGTACCCCACCATGTACACATACAATGTGTACTGAGCGAGGTCATCAAAGGCTTTGAAATATAGCCCAAAATCAAATACTGAAATTTCATTCAATTGTCCGAAAATTTAGTATGAGTGAAATTTTAGAATGATATCAGTAGTATAGAAAGTGGATTTGACATCGTATTGGGTGCACTCTATCCCATGATGCATCGCGACCAACCAAAGTACACTCAACACGAGGTCAAATCCACTTTCTTACTCAATACGTGGTCAACGGTCCTTCCTTTCAAAGGGGTCAATACGCGATCAGTGGTCCTTCCTTTCAAAGGGGTCAATAGTCACGTAAGCGGAAGTGACGTCACAAAGTGCACTCAAATACGCCCGACAAAGGTTGAATACACGATGGACGATCCGTATAGCCACGAAAAAAATACATGAATACATTGGGAGTTAGACTTATAGTACGCAGTATTACCATGTACTGTTGAACGCCTCAATTCGGGTGATTAAAAATAGAACTGACGTCATGATCTATAAATAGAACAGGGTTTCACAACGGGGAATTCTCGTGTCCCGATGTTGAGCGATGACGTCACCGGGGACCAGCAAATCTCAACATGTTGTCTTCCGTGGTATGAATGCATTTGATAAATACACCCACACGGTAGTATTATATAATATAGCATGGCCATGGTACAATCGCTCGCAAAAGGTTAAAAACCATCCGTGCAGGTTCGTTTTTGTCATATCGGTAGATAAAAAATGGCACCCGCTTGTTAAATTCCCAAATGACATGAAAATTTACATCGTAGCGCCATCTATACACTCTGGACGCAAGGACGACAACTTTGACGGGACAATAACTCTGTTGGCGGCTGTCCCAAGGAGGGACAAGTATTCTTGTGGATTTTGCTATGGGGAGTGGCATCTTCTTTTCCCTGTCTCACCCTGTAGAACACGATGGGAGGGGTCTCGTGGCCATTGGTTGACTTTTGTTGAAAAGTTATGATGACGCATGTACAATGGGCAAGGAGCGCTGGGGTGGGTGTTTTGTGGTCGAGGTGGATTATCCTTGGTCTGAATGGGTCGCGGAAGATATCAGTTTGAAGCACTCGTGGACGAGCGTCCGACTGGACAGATGTGGCTTGGAAGGAAGGCTATGGTGGGCATGCGCAGTCGAGGAGTAGTAGCGAAAGTGAGCATTTTGGAGGAGCGCAAGGGCGTATTTGAGAAATTGAGAGGCTTTGTCGCATCCAAATAGGACGTATACGGTCTCATATTAAAGCTCTTGCGGTGTAGACCACCACCTGTGGGATGTCCATGTCAGCAGTGACGTCATTGGTGACGTCATCAGCAGGAGTAGTAGCGAAAGCGGGCATTATGGGGGTTCGTGGGGGTTTTTGAGTGTTGAGCGACCATTCTTGGTCCGAATGGGTCGCCGGAGGTGTCATAATGAAGCACTCGTGGAGGAGCGTCTGACTGGATGGATGTGGCGTGGAAGTAGGGGCTATGGCGCGCATGCGCTGTAGAAAAAGAGCATGGGAATGGACGTTTTGGGATCGTGATGGACCAGTATTGGTCCAAATGGGCCGCGGGAGGTGTCATAGTGAAGCGTGAAAGTAGAGGCTATGGCACGCATGCGCAAGATGGTCGAGATGGTTCAATATTTGTCCAAATGGATCGTGTGAGGTATACTAGTCAAGCACTCGTGGACTCGTGGACTGGAAGTGATATGCGCCTGTGGACACGGGAGTTGTAGAGAAAGGGAAGAATCGGAAATGCAAAGGAGCGCGTTTGGCTAGAGGTGGCCATGTTCGCTCTCGCTACCTAGTAGAATTACCTCAGCGTATGCTTGGAGGAGGAGGAGGAGCAGCAGCAGCAGGAGCAAGAGGAAGGGAAGGGAGAGGAGGAGGAAGAGGAGAAGGAGGAATGAAGTTGAGTGAGTGAGTGGTCATATAAGGTCGTTTGTAAACTATTAACCTCAGTCTGTAACCACGCTCTGACCGCAGGCGTTGTAATCTTATCAAGCTCATAGATGACATCCAGTGGGTGACCCGGGAATGTCCCCTGCTGCACAAGAAACAGATAGTACCCGAAGAGGATACCAACACAACTACTCGTGCCCAGAATTTGCTGACCCTGCATGAGGCATTTCAAACCTTCTAGAGACGGAAAATTATCTTCTTCAACCCCCAACATAATGATGTCCGTCCATGGATGATCGACAATGCATAAGGCGTTGGGATAAGGCGTTAAAGTGTTGAGGCGGGTGTTGAGGCCTAACGACGTGCGTTGACGGCGTCACCGCCTGAATACTCCGGTGATAGGCCCGATTGTAACCAACCATCAGCTGGGGCAAGACAATGATGTACCGTCGTGTATTCTCAGCCGTGAAGTGCTTGTACATGCGGCCTGTGAACGTCCTGTTGAAACTTTCGACGACCGGAGCCTTGGTCTCGTTGTAGAAGAACACCTTCTGGGCTTTCAGAAACTGTTGGAACAATCTGTTGGGGGATTCCGTGCCTTCGTCGGTTTGCAAATACGCGGGTTTGCGACACGTCTTGAAGCTGCCCTTGAACGCAGCTACGAGATTCGCCCGTTTTCGTCCGGACAGGCACGACCAACGCATACTTGGACAAGATATCGATGCACGTCAAGATATACCGATTCCCATCGTTGTGTTTGACGAAGGCGCTCATATCGACCAAATCCGCTTGCCATTGTACAACAATGACCCGGTTCCGTAGAAAAAAGCCGGCGGGCAGCTCGATGTAAAATATAGGTGTCTTGTTGTTTGAGCCAATCTAGTACTTGCGATAGACGAATGCCGTGGAATTTAGCGGCTCGATAGATAGCAGAGGATGCACTACAGGCAGCTGGACTGTCGCGACTGTAGTGTAAGTTGCCCAACAGCTTCTCCCAGCGCTTCATGTTGATGACTGATTATGGACCCAGAGAGTAGCGTGTATTTATAACGGTCGATGTTCCTTTCTGAAGGGTTTCATCGGGTTCTACTACCCTTGTATATATCCTGGTTCGATTGAGCCTAACTGGGTAATCTAGGGCGTCGTCCTCCGACGGTGGACTTCAGGGTGTTAAGTTTATCCAGGGCATCATTGTGGATCACGGAGGTGAGTACCCGATAGTCTCTTTCTTTGACGCTGTTGATCATTTGCTCATTGGGCTCGGCCAGTGCGTCCTCAATAGCATGAGACAAGGCCCACTGGACGGTTGACCGGTCGTTGTAGGCCATTGTACGTTGACCATGTCATTTATGACGAATTCCAGAGATCCTGGCAAAGTGGCATTGACCGCATTAATTTCGACACAAATAATTAAAGCCCAAGTTTGATAACTCATGGCTATTTCATGGCGATGGAGCTGAGTACTCTGCATAGAAAATATAATATAAGGCCGATTTGCCATAAGTATACGTAAGCCAGTGATTGATAATAACTGCCGAGTACGAGTGTGTGAGTGAGTGAATATGATTTATCGTCGCTTTCAAACTATACTTCAGTCATATCACGCCGTTTGGGTCCTATTCCCTTTCACAACGGAAACTACACAAGTGCCCCAGTTAATCGCCTCTTACAAAAAGCTGTCTGATTCTTACCACGACCTGGGTGTGCGCAACGACATCCCAGGTAAACCGCGGCAGTGGTAAAGAAAGGACCGATTCTGTAGTAAAAATAAGGCTGAGGCGTGAGGCTGATGACGTCACGGATGACGTCACATCCGGGTCAAAGGCCAAGGTCGCTTCCGGGTCAAAAGTCATATCCGGGTCAAAAGGTAAAAGAGCATCTCCGTCGGTGACGTCATGGCGCAAAGGTCACCCAATGATGGGTTCTCCATTGGGATCTCCCCGAGTGTGTTCGAATCCCATCTTCGTCGGAATTTTGCTCTGCTAGATTTCTTTTTGTTTAAAAATCTCATTCGTCTTAGTCCACGGTGAACTGCATTCGCGAAATCATTGAATGCTTGTCCTTATGTTAGTTGAAGAACATAAATTCCGCTAATGAGAGAAGGACATCCAGTAGAACTTGTAGATTCATGCATTCAGATTCAATAGCACGGTAAACAAAGTCAGTACTAATTGCTCCAACTTGTGCACCTCTCAAGAACAGTGTATGCAAATCATAGGCTTTTTAACGGCTGGAACTTCTTGAATATATTTTGAGAAAGAGTCCCGGCATTTCAGACAAGCGATACTGGTCAGCTAAACAATACCTTTCGAGTTCTTGTACCCAACATGATACCCCGAATAAACATATGAACACCACTCATTGGTCAATAATTAAACCCAGGTAAGGGACCATCTATAAAGTACGTTAAATATCTGGGATCGATGATACCCCCCCCCCCACTCCTGTACCGTTACGATTCTAGAAAGCGATGTTGTCTATCTATAAACGTTTCAAAACATTCCGTCGAAAATACGCGCGCACCGTGTTGAAAATGCTAGAATACAAGCGTCTAGTCCGTCATTCATAATTCAGCCGTCGTCCATTAAAGAATATTCGCGTTCATAATCCAAAGACCTATTCCATATCCATATAACAGTATTAGCACCAAATTCAAAAAGACAATCATAGTATACATAAACATAGGCTAGTTTCCTGCAAGAGAGAAGCGGTCAACAGTTTTCAATGATGCCGACAAGACATCATGATGTTCCAAAAATATAAAATCGGTATCGCTGATCAGTATTCTTAATCCATAATAATGGTTGTAAAGTGGTTATCTAGAGAATGATGTATCTCAGTCACGCTTTGATTGTGACTGTTCATATGAGCAACATAAGGATCTTGAAGTACATGGGTTCATACGGCCCCTAGCCCCGGGTTAAGCGGAATTAGACAGAATTAGAATTAGTTACGAAACAAGAGATCGGTTAGAATCAACGATGGTAAATAATTTTAGCCAAAATGTTCAGCATTGGGAGTAACTTTGTTAACTTTTCAGAATCTGATCAATGTTCGGGCCCCCTGTGACGAAATCTTTATTACAATAGCTAAAATACCGGCGAATTTCTTCCTATTGAAATACTATTTACAATTGTCATTCTTGATTTACCTGTGGTAATATTTGCAGAGGATTCCGCACGCATATAGGCTCAAATTGTTTATACGGAACTGCATGTAGTATAATAATCTTTTTCAATAATTTACTTTATTCATGCTCTGAGTAGATTTGAAGATGTAGCGCAGATGTGAATTCATTCATGTCATTGCCGAACAGAACATTGTACTTCAGTGATATCATCCCAAGAGGGCATTCAATAAAGGTACAACAAATATCATGCAGGTTGGCCACAGTCTACCTATACCCAGGTAAAATATAAACAAACTTGTTGGCCACGTTGGTGTTGTATTGGTTTTTTTTATTGATATGACACTCTCTCAAAACTACTGCATACAAAAAGTACACAAAAGTGTGTCAAAACTTATCATGCACAGCGGTGTGTACACTGTATACACTGCCTTGTGGACTTCTCCAAGCAAATTATGCCGAAAGTACACATCAATGTGTACTAGACTTACAAAAAAGAGTGTATAAAAGGTGCATACCGCTGTGCTTGATAATTTTTGAGACACTTTGTGTACTTTTTGTACACAGTAGTTTTGAGAGTGCAAGGTTATTAAAGAATGGCTTCTGTATGTCATCTTGACGAGGTTGCCGAGTGATTAAGGCGATGGACTGCTAATCCATTCGTGTCTCCCCGCGTTTGTTCGATTCCCATACTCGTCGAATTTTAGCTCTTCTAGATCTCCTTTTTGTTTTAAAATCGCATTCCTCTTGGTCCACGGTGAACTGCGTTCACAAAATCAATGAAGGCTTGTCCTTACGTCATTCCGCCAATTAGAGAAGGACATCCAGTAGAACTGTCAGGAATCACGCGGAAAACAAAGTCAGTACCGGTATACTATTGCTCCGACTTGTGCGTCTGTCAAGAACAGTGACTTTTTAACGGCTGGAACTTGTTGAATATATTTTGACAAAGGGTCCGGTCATTCAGATAAACGATAGATACTGGTCGGCAGGATAGAACATTTTACATCATAGTTGTACCATTCCAAAAGAGTATTGAATAAAGGTACAAAAAATGTTTCGCAGATTGGCCAAAATCTACATGTATCTAGGTGAGATATAGACAAACGTGTTGGCAACGAAGGTCGTTTATTGATTTTTATTTATATATATGACAAGGTTATTATGAGAATGGTTCTTGTATGCCAGCTTGCCGAGGTGGCCGAGTGGTTAAGGCGAAGGGCTGCTATCAAGAGAGAAAACAAAAAGGCGAAGGGCTGCTAATCCATTGGGGTCGCCCCGCGTGGGTTCGAATCCCATCCTCGTCGAATTTTGTCATTTATAGATTTCTTTCTGTTTTGAAGTCTCATTCTTCTTAGTTCGAGGTGAACTGCATTCACAAAATCAACGACTGCTTGTCCTGACGTTAATTGAAGAGTAGAAATTCCCGCTAATTGAAGAAGGACATCCAGTAGAAGTTGTAGATTCATGCATTCAGATCTGATGGCACGGAAAACAAAGTCAGTTCCAATTGCCGCGACTTGAGCATCTCTCACAAACAGCGTTGCGTACTTTTAACAACTGAAACTTGGTGAATGTATTTTGAGAAAGAGTCCCGTCATTCAGATAAGCGACTGATACTGGTCGGCGTTTCAATACCATTCGACAGCTTGTACCCAACACAAGACCGCGGATGAAAATGTGAACATCACTCATTGGTCAATAACTTAACCCAGATAAGGGACCATCTATAAAATACGTACGTTAAAGATCTGGGATCGATGGTACCCTCCCTCCTGTATCGTTACGATTCTAGAACACGATGTTGTCTATCTATAAACGTTGTAAGACAGTCCGTCAAAAATACGCGCGCACTGTGTTGAAAATACTAGGGTTGCTGGACAAGAGATCAATTAAAATCAGCGATGGTAAATAACTTTAGCCAACATGTTGAGTATTGAGAGTAACTTTGTTGAAATTTTGAGCATCCGATCAACCTCGAATATATATATGTCATGTCTATCTAGAAAGAGCCACCTACAGGGGTTATGATGTATTTTCCTCCGCGTCCACGGTCAAATTCAAAATGGCGACGATGAGGAGGTTATCCGAAGCTCGGGATTTTTGTATATGGTTTGAGATATTCCTCCTTAACCTAGAAATGAAATCTCTGAAAATCAAATTCAGTCATAAAATTGCCTTATTTTCTGTCTCATAATGTGCTTGCTTGCATAACCTTCTGGGCAATACATCAAGAAAGAATAAAGTATGAATGACATATATAAGGTCTCGTCTGAAATTGTGAGTTCAGACTATCTCTCAAAATTGTCATTCTTGATTTACCTGCGATAATATTTTCAGAGGATTACGCATGCATATAGGCTCAAAAGTGGCCTGAATTGATATGAAACTACAAGTGTGTGGTAAAAGTCATTTGTTTTTCAAATGCGTAACTTATTCATTAATGTGTAGACTTCAAGATGTCGAGCAGAGATATGAGGCCATTGTCACTTGATTGGTTGTTTAGCATGACCTGATTTATTAAATACACATGCTAGATGCTATAATTATTTATTATTAATTATTAAATTGCAAACTAATTGTATATAAATATGAAGAAAATGAGTAAGTTTTACTCATGAAAATGAAAATTCCTCATATATTTTAATTATTTGCCCTCAAAATATGTATGAGGTCTTGTCATGCTAAACAACCAATCAAGTGACAATGACCTTAATGCACACAATTACAAGAGTGGTGTGAAATCATTGCCGGACACAAACACTGTACTCCAAAGTGTTACCATTCCAAGAGGGTATTGAATATAGGTACAACAAATATGACGCAGGTTGGTCACAATCTACCTGTATCCAGGTGAGATATAGACAAACGTGTTGGCCACGTTGGTCGTGTATTGATTTTTTATTTTTTTATTTATATGACTATAGGTTATTATGAGAATGGTTCTTGTATGCCAGCTTGACGAGGTGGCCGAGTGGTTAAGGCGATGGACTGCTAATCCATTGGGGTCTCCCCGCGTGGGTTCGAATCCCATCCTCGTCGAATTTGGGCTGTTATAGATTTCTTTCTGTTTTGAAGTCTCATTCTTCTAGGTTCGAGGTGAACTGCATTCACAAAATCAAGGAGTTGAGTTGTACACGCGAGAGTGAGCAGACGTATGTTTAAATTGTCCGTTTACAGCAACAACAACAACACAGTGAAAATATTTTGGACTTCATCTGGTTTCGTCGACTGAACAATTTAACTGAGAGTTGAAGTTTATTTAGCCCGTGGGGGCGCTTAGTCGCCAGTTTTGAATCAAGTTTAGAAATGTCGAAACCTGTGGTTTACAACCAGGCTGCTGTCCGTTGCAATTGCGACAAATGATAGAGCTGCGTTTTCGCAAGCAGGGTACTATGGTGTTCTATTTGGGCCAAGTTTGCGTCGCGTGGCGACTTTTAGAAACTCGCCACTCGCCACGCGCCGTGGACCTCTCGGGCGCACGGCGACTGGCGACTTTCTGCTATCTCTTAACCTGCAAAAACTCGCCAGTCGCCACCCGCCGTAAAACACGGCGAGTTTCGCTCTATCTTTTAACCTGGAAAAACTCGCCGCGCGCCACTCGCCGGATGAACCACGGCGCACGGCGACTGGCGACTTTTGACTGTAGTGAAACTCGCCACTCGCCACGCGCCGTGGACCTCTCCGGCGCACGGCGACTGGCGACTTTCTGCTATTTCTTAACCTGCAAAAACTCGCCAGTCGCCACCCGCCGTAAAACACGGCGAGTTTCGCTCTATCTTTTAACCTGGAAAAACTCGCCGCGCGCCACTCGCCGGATGAACCACGGCGCACGGCGACTGGCGACGTTTGACTGTAGTGAAACTCGCCACTCGCCACGCGCCGTGGACATCTCCGGCGCGCGGCGACTGGCGACTTTCTGCTATCTCTTAACCTGCAAAAACTCGCCAGTCGCCACGCGCCGTAAAACACGGCGTGTTTCGCTCTATCTCTTAACCTGGAAAAACTCGCCGCGCGCCACTCGCCGGATAAACCACGGCGCGCGGCAAGTGGCGACTTTTGACTTCTGGAATTCTCAGGACTTTTTCTCAAGTGCGCATGCCCGAGGAGCATCAATCGCCGCGCGCCGGAGAGGTCCACGGTGCGTGGCGAGTGGCGAGTTTCTAAAAGTCGCCACGCGACGCAAACTTGGCCCAAATAGAACACCATAGGGCACAGAGACTTTACTGAATTTTTGGCAAGAGTTATTGATGTGAGAAAGGACATGTTGTGCTTTCAGAAGAATTATTACAAGAAATGTTTCTCTTCTTCTCAAGTCGGAATTTACGATTGGAGATACAGTGTGGAATATCACCCCGGCAAGTTCTGTTTACATGAACGTGACCGCTCATTGGGCCCCGGACGAAATGGATGACAGTGTTATCAGAGATGCCTTGCTGCCGTATGGTGAGTGTTTGGGGGTCAAGAAACCGTTTCTATCTGGGTCGGACTTTGCGAACTGTAGAACTGGCATTCGTGTCTATCGTTTTCGATGTAAGCAAAAGCGTTACGTGCCAAACTTCATCACTTTTAGTGAGGAAGTAGCAGTACTGACATGCGTCAATTAATATGTGCTTTATTTTTTGTATATGTATGTATATATGCCCTTTTTTATATATATGTAACACTTATTTTAAAGTACCCTGTATCTTTATGTGTAATTGTTTCCTCTTTTTATCTGCCACATGTGGGCGCTATGTATAATACCTATTCATGGCAATAAAGAATCTATCTATCTAGTGATGTTTACCTACCCAGGCCAGGTACAGGAGTGTGGAACCTGCGGACAGTCCCGACATAAAGCCCATGATTGTAAATCTAAATGGTGCAGTAACTGCGACGGATTTTCACCCCACGAGAACCCCCATACTGGTCAAAACTGCCCCGAAAACTGCAAAATGTGTGGCTCTGAGAATCACAATATGACAGAATGCTGTTCACGAACGGTGTCTTATGCTGCCCGTGTTAAAAATCGTATTGATTCCCCTCGTGAAAATGTGGGGAAAGCGGAATCAGAGATTGACGTTGACGTGGGAGAGACTGACAGTGACGCTTGTATGGAAGTACGTAAGTACGATTCTCATGGGAATGAAATTGATAGTGATGTGGATGACGTGGAGGAGAATGGTGACGAGGGAAACAATATGGAAGAAGGGAAAGAGATTGAGGAAGTTCATCCCAACGTTCGGGAAGTAGATAACGCTAATCCTACAACGGATAACGAAAATGATGTGGAAGCAGAAATACATATTGTATCGGCTAGTGGTACCACAATTGGCACTGCGGCAATCTCACCGGTTCAGAAACGTCAGAAAACATCAGGCAATGTTAAATCTCCGGCTGTGATGAATAATGATTCGCCGAGAAGTGGGGCCATGCATGTGGACCCTCACGAGAGTATTCAACCTGAGCCCGCCAGTCCCGATGAGATGGAAGCGGAATCAACAACCAGTGAAAAAAACAAAGAACTTGACTCAAGAAATAATGACACCAAACAATAGCAGTCTAATTGAGTACAGAAAACAGGCCGCGTTGTTGAGAAAACTAAAGAAACGACTTTACTGAATTTTTGGCAAGAGTTATTGATGTGAGAAAGGACATGTTGTGCTTTCAGAAGAATTATTACAAGAAATGTTTCTATTTGAGAGTTTGTTCGGAGGGGGCGCACAACGCTCTTCTTCTCAAGTCGGAATTTACGATTGGAGATACAGTGTGGAATATCACCCCGGCAAGTTCTGTTTACATGAACGTGACCGCTCATTGGGCCCCGGACGAAATGGATGACAGTGTTATCAGAGATGCCTTGCTGCCGTATGGTGAGTGTTTGGGGGTCAAGAAACCGTTTCTATCTGGGTCGGACTTTGCGAACTGTAGAACTGGCATTCGTGTCTATCGTTTTCGATGTAAGCAAAAGCGTTACGTGCCAAACTTCATCACTTTTAGTGAGGAAGTAGCAGTACTGACATGCGTCAATTAATATGTGCTTTATTTTTTGTATATGTATGTATATATGCCCTTTTTTATATATATGTAACACTTATTTTAAAGTACCCTGTATCTTTATGTGTAATTGTTTCCTCTTTTTATCTGCCACATGTGGGCGCTATGTATAATACCTATTCATGGCAATAAAGAATCTATCTATCTAGTGATGTTTACCTACCCAGGCCAGGTACAGGAGTGTGGAACCTGCGGACAGTCCCGACATAAAGCCCATGATTGTAAATCTAAATGGTGCAGTAACTGCGACGGATTTTCACCCCACGAGAACCCCCATACTGGTCAAAACTGCCCCGAAAACTGCAAAATGTGTGGCTCTGAGAATCACAATATGACAGAATGCTGTTCACGAACGGTGTCTTATGCTGCCCGTGTTAAAAATCGTATTGATTCCCCTCGTGAAAATGTGGGGAAAGCGGAATCAGAGATTGACGTTGACGTGGGAGAGACTGACAGTGACGCTTGTA
>JAVTVY010043605.1:0-21401 GCA_036873755.1 Hanleya hanleyi | reverse complement strand
GGAGACGGCAAAATGACCCCTACCAAACTTTCTGCTCTCTCTCCTGAACGAGAAAAAATGGAGAGCTGAAACGCCGTGACGTAATAGTTTATCATATTAGGATCATTTTGAGCCTATTCTGCATAACCCCACAAGCAGCGGATCGTGGATAAATTCAAGATGGCGGACACGTTGGGTACCAGAAAAGTGATGTTTTCGTCATATTTCTTCAAAATTTCTGCTTTTCTGCGATGAAACGTGAGCAAAACCTATTTTATTTAATATTACATTACTATGCAGTTTTGCGGAGAAATTGCATAATTAAAAAAAATCGGAAAATCTGAACAAAAAATCGATCAAAAAATGTCGTTTTTGAAAATGACCTCACTGTGACGTCATCACAGCGGCCATCTTGGATTTTTGTTACATATTCTGGTAAAGCCTGACCTAAGGATATAGTGTGGTAAGTTTCAGCCTCATAGCTCAGGAGGTAAAAACAATATTAAGGGCGGGGGCTATTTCGTCCCCCCCCCCGCTTAGGCCAGGACAGGCCCCACAAAGCCTAGGCCACATAGGATTAACTTAAGGTAGCGCGCTGGTCAAACATGCGTGACGTCGTCATTGTGGAAGACGTATTCCATTCCATAGCATTAACGTACAACGGCTGCAGATAATGGGGACGGGGTTATTTAAAGCGCTTTACGTGAACAATTTGAACGAAACACATACGTTTTATTTGATCTTTCAAAAGATACAAGGATGGAGATACTCTGCTAAAATTATGAACATATGTCATCGAAGGAGATTTTTGTCTGTAGTAAATTTTGAGATCTCAAACTGTAATTTGTTGTGATCGATTTCTTGATTATGGGATGAATTTGTACACATACGCCTCATTTTCACCCGAGAACGCTAATTTGTTCCTTTGGAATTTCTCCTAATTCAAAATCAATGCTCGCTTGTACAGGCATTGCTATGAAGAAAAACACGTTTTTTTATTTTTTTTTTCATCGTCAAACTGTGAACCTTATTTCCGACGACTATAAATCATCAACATTAATAAGATAGATGAGGATATAGTTTTTCGCTGTCGAAACGGTCGTGCAAACTTACCCACTGGCACACTGGTAAATTATCCTCGAACATATTGGATTGATTATCGCACTCCAAAGCGCCAACTCGAAAATCTGACTCCATATAATATTCACGATTTGTCCATTGCGCGATGATACGACAAATTATGTCCGCTCTGGGATGAATCTTATTCGATAGTTTCTTCAGTAATGACCTACATGACATATGGCGCTGAATAATTTACTGAATAACGACGCAATTATTTTTGATATATTGTCCCAGAGACGTGTTCAAATCACATGGTAGGAGGAATATTTCGCCGTCTGGAATCTGAATGCTCTTTTGACCGAATACTGATCTTGGTCCCGTACTGCGAAGCTGTGAATGAAACTCAAAATCGTAGAACTTTAGCTGTGAATGAAACGCAAATGCGTGGCATTAGCTTTTGAGACACAGGCATTTCACTATTGCCATATTATTTTCAAAATGTTGCAAGAAACCTCGGATCGAAACGTTCTGCATGACGTTCTTGCTCTAACTTGTGGGGTAATATGACTTCTTGTCAGTACGTCGATATTGTTCTCCTCTACCGTTCTAATGTTGCGTCTAATTAAGGTGAGTGATAATGTATATGCACTGGCGTGAACTATTTAATTTCTTTTGTGACCTCATTCCTCTTTGATTTGCTTCATTGTGCTTTCTGTGCTGAACTTACCATTCAAGTGTCGAAATGAAAGATGTTTGGACATCAAATGGGTACGGTATTTGAATGCGTTCTCCTTGATGTATCCTCACTTGCGGACATAAAGCCTGTGCTTTGGAGCCGTGTGGGCATATCAATCAAAGCGTGGCTGCAGATAAAAATCATCATCCAGATAAGGAATCAGTTTTGGTTCTTGGGGTGTTTTATTCACGGAGTAAGAATTTTGGCCTATTGGGTCATATGACTTCTTGTTTGTACGCCGACATCTTTTCTGACCACCTGTATATGTTGCGTTTAATCGATACCTCATCAACTAGGATTTCATGAAGATTATCCCAAGATATACCGTCCTAAAAGCTCTGAGCATTATCCATTTCGTATATATTTGTACTTGTATATATTATGTATGATTGGATTGTGGTACTTATAAAGTTAATGGAAGAGGATTGCCTTATGGACGAAGGATACCTACTGAAAATCGAAAAATTTGAAACTTATATTCGTAGTTGAGTATCAGCGATAAAAAACATCACAGAAAATGTGGCGTATTACTTATTAAGCCACTTTTCTGAAAGTGGGAATGAACCAATATTTTTCAATGATGCTGATAATATATCGCGATGTTCGTATCGCAAAACCGTAGCACTAACAATACCGAATAAATGATTAGGCCGGTTTCTACATTACACTTGAGATCAATCATACTTTGATTGATTGTGAGCGTCCATGTGTACACCATCAATATCTTCATTACACGATGTTCACACGACCTGCATACATATCTCCGAATCAAGCGTAGCGCAGATACCTATATATAGGGAACGTTGCTGAACCTGGAAAAGCTGCTTGACAAGCTGTATTGTACATGATGTTCCCAGTTTGAAGATTCTTACATAACGAACTGCCCCAAAGTTCCTGCACCTTACGTTCGTATTGTGCCATCCCATCTGTTGAAAATCGAAGGACAAACAAATTAGATGTAGTCCCACTAGAATAGTACGGAGTACTCGTCAATTGCATTCGAGCACGGGTATACAAATCTATATCGTCAAAAATATGAAGAAAATTAGCACACTAATGTACATGTACTAACATTTGAAGAGGAAACAATTGTAGCAACTACTGATGACACAATTTTCGCAATTAGCAGTTGTCAAGTCGCCAGCTAATGTCACAAGAAACGGAGATGGTATTCAAGTGGGATAATTACTGGTCCCCTGACTAGGTTACAGATACTCTTAGTTGTGACATTATCTGTAGAGATGTACACTGTTAACCGTTAATGTTATAAGCACGACAATGAGAAATTGCAATAGCAACTACTAAAGACACAATTGCCGTAATTGCGTCATTAGTCGTCGACCCTGCATGCAGAATCGACAGTTAATGTCGCAATCGCGACAATAGCGGTTGACTTTGCTTGTTGAGTCGCCTGCTAATGACGCAATTACGAATTAGCTGGCAACCTGACAACTGCTGATGACACAATTGTCGCAATTGCTACGATGCCTGCTATTCATAATAAAAAATCCCTGGATATCTAAAATGATAGCAGCCCTCGCCGATCATGGACCTACATGGAACATTCTATTGTATCAGTAGTGTGCTATACTAATTGGATGTTGATTATCAGTGGAACGGGCTTTTGTGTTAACCCATTTGTTCCCCATTATCTAACACTGTTGCTGTTGGCAATATACCCATTTCGAGAATAAGGCAATTATGGAGTGAAAACAAGCTTTGGAAAAAGGTGAAAGACTGTTGACAAATAACATCAAGGAAATTAATGGGATCAACAAATTCGTTTAAGTTTAAATGTCAGTGAGTAAATTCCACTCACCAAATTCCATTACACCAATACATCGAAAACGCGTAATTTTTGTTTTCGCGAGGGAATTAGAGGAGCTGCTGTAAAATATCCTGGGTAATGAAAATAATTCCGGTGCCATGCGCCGATCATGGAAAGACAGATAGCAAATAAATCGGTACAATTATTGAGCCGTCGCGAACAGGTTTTTGTTGAACCTGTGAAGAATTCGTGTCTATTTCGATTGAAGTGGAAAAGGATACATTCTTGATTTGAGGAACTCTTGTGTATATAAGAAGGTTCCAAAATATTTTCCCATTAACGATGAAACAAACACAGCCAATCATACAAGAACTGCTGCATTGTGAGTAAAGGCTTCCTTCCCTCGCGTCAAGAGGCGACTGCGATGTCGAATTCCACTTTCTGGAAACATATTTTAACAAGATCATTTGAAATATGTTACGATGCCAGTGGGCGCCAAAAACAGTATTGCTGAAACTGATTTGACATGGTTATACTATAGAACATCCATACTTCATGTCCGTCTACTTTAGTGATGATTAGAATAGAAGCGTAGCGGAATCTCGTTCAGTGCCTCTTGGTCAATCCCGCTTTACCTGCAATTAGGGACTCATTGCTCAACCAGCGTTTTCGTGATTTCAGTGTGTGACCAGGAAACATGGTATAAATGTCATCGACATGTTGTCATATTTTCCAAGTATAACAGAAGTTGGGGAACAACAAACAGACTACTGAATATTAGATACATTATTCAGGATTATAACAAATTATAAAATCATAACGTGTGTACAGACTCTGATGTATATATTAAATCTATAAAATACAGTCTAGACGTATAGTGACATACATGTAATTATCTTTTCGACAGGGAACTATAGCAACACGAGTTATTGTTGTTGCTATTTTAATTTATCGCATAATTTTTCGACTCTTGTTATTACTCTATTATGTTTTATAATTTATTGTATTGCTGATGACTGAGCTTTTGTGATTTACTTCGAGAAGAATTTTTTTATGTAGATTCCTAGCTAACATGGGATCATTCGTTCTGGGTCGACCGATGTACGCGCTGTTTGAATGAATTATTTCGAAGCTGCACGTAGACCTACACAATTTTGTTCCTCTTCCTTTTATTTGCATTGAGATTTTTTTTTGTCAAATTCACATTTGTCTTGAGCGGTGAAGTCTTGGGAGTTTAATATATTGGAGTTGAAAATCTTGGAGTTGAAAATCTGGATATGACAGGCTTGGAGTTGACTATTTTGGTTTATCTTACTTGGTATCAGGTATAATGTAGAGAACAGATTTAAAAACTTGAAATTTGGCCTTTGAATATGTGAATACGTACTCCTGAAAATATCTCTTCATCTGCATAGACTCTTGGCAAACATTTCCAGCAATGTTGTCTAGACTCCTGCTGGCAGTGATCTATGCATATTTTACATAATTGCATTACAAATTTGACAATCAATTACAGGTTTCATAGCAAAGCAGAACTATAAGTACTTTCATTTTAAGTTGTGGACACTGCATATACTGAATGTAGGATAACACGGAAGAAATGTTTGTCATTATTTAAATTGCTGCAAAGACGGCAGGTAGTTTGCTCGTGTAATTCAAGACTCCGCATGAATTTAGAAGTGATATTGTGTACCAATTTACCTGTCCTGGTTGTAATTCTAGTTACATCGGAAAAACTGAGCGTTGTCTTGAAACACGACTAAAGGAACATAGTAAAGGCAACAGCGAAATCCATTCTCATTTCTTCAGTTGTGAGCACTTCCAACATATTAAAGACCTACTTGATTTACCTAATAGATTAGAAGGTATTCCATATTGCCCATTGTCCTCAGTCTTATTGTCTAACACTAAAGTTATCGACTCCGCGGATCACTGGAATGTCTTGTTATTTAAGGAAGCCCTAGCTATTCGGCGCTCAAATCCTAAACTTAACAGTGGTGTAAAAGCTTCGAAAGAGCTACAGTTATTCAGGTAGACTACTGTTTATTATTTTGTTATTTTGGTATTTTGTTTCCAATTTCAATTTTTATATATTTTATTCCATCAATCACTGTTTAGATAAGATAATACAACTATCCAGCATTTCTGTGGTGTATGTATTTCTTGTCTTGTTAATTAATAGCCTAATATAGTTCGCCCATATAGTTCAGCATTTCCCGTTCTGTAACTATCCAATTCTCTATATCTTAGTTCCGATTTCAATCTTAGGTACCTTTGTTACGTTTCTCTAATCAACTTAATACATTTTTTCTAATCTCTGTTTCACTTGTGTTTATTCCCCTGATTGACATTTCTGCTGCCACTCTGTACACATTCACACACCTCAATAAATCACCACCCGTATCTATTATCCTTATCAAACTATTGCCATTTCGATTGTGTATTGTCAGGCCTATGTGGTGTGTGTATTCCTTGTCATGTCTATTTGCCACTCATGTTTACCTTAATTGTTATGTTCACATATTATCTGATTGGCTATTGCCCTCTAATTTTGTGTATCGAACCATTTCAGTCTTTGTTATTCGTTTTGTATATTAGAGCCTGTAACTGCTGTTAGATCACATCCTGAAGATGACAAATAAAATTTTGTCGAAATATTGAGACTGTCACCATGCGTTTATTAAGTTTATTCGGAGTTACTTTGCTTCTGCAGTTTGCTCTTTACTTGCTAATCTCCGACGAGTGAAGAAATTATGCTTCTTGTACAAAAGTTACATCGACTGTGCGTTAAGAAAATTATCTCTTTTGTGCACCCAATCAAAATTATTCCGTTTAGGTTGGATTTGAAGCGTATTATTTGCTTCTTCAGAGATTGCTGATATCGAATACTCTGTTTTTTCTGCTCCGTAGCAAATATGATAAATGCCCTAAGTAGTTGCTATAATACACTAAGTCCTTACTGGCATAGGAACCGCAGTTGCATTGGTTAGAAATCTTTCATTGTTTCATTGATTAATTAACCTTCTTCTCTGCCTTTGAGAGTTGACCTACTTTTGAGAAAAACCTCGAGTCCTGACAAAACGGATGCTAGCCGGCTATCTAATTGAGTACATATCGCCATTATTCATGTTCTAGTAGTGCCAGGGAGAATTAGCTGCGTCCAATATTGTGTAACAAGAGAGCTTGACATTAGGGATAACTAGATGACACATTCAATCAATTGCGTGTCAAACAGTATGAACAGATGGAGAGCTTCATCAGTGAGACCGTGTTACGAGAATTATGATATCTCCAAATCTCATGGTACATGTATGTTGAATTATACACTTGATTTATTTCAAAATTTCGTTTTGATGAGCTTATTCGATATTAATGTACATTGACCAGCTGTTGTCGAGTCTTGCGGTCTTGGAATTTGAGAGCCGCCTTTTTACTGGACTATCGTCATGCCCTCGAATCGATTTAAGGCGATTACAGATAATTAGGAGAATACAAATGTCTTTTTTACAACATTTCGGCAAGAGATAGCATAGACCCTTAACCTCTAGAGTAAAGGATACACTTATGGGGTTACTAGGCTTATTGTTGCAATAATCTGGGATGTTGCATAGTCTATTCAATCCTACTGTAATGTTATGGGATTAGATAGGAAGTTCATACAAAATTATTGTCTAAATATTCGTAAAAACGACACATTTAAATTATCTAAATATTCATAGAATTATTCATAGAAAAGTCAGAATTAAAATGTCATTCTGTTTCACAATGCCTCGATAATTTTCCACAAAAAATAAATGCTAAAGAGGAAAATCTAATAAACATGGATGTTAACCAGGTTTTCCTCAAGAGCAAATGTAAAGTCAGTTTGCTAGCTTTTCTTCGTTGGGACTTAATTACCGTGAAACTTCGAGAATACTCTCCCTCTAAAACCCGTTAACCCTATCTGGCCTAGATTCTTGGTATGTGCTTTAGAATAGGTTAACCAGAAGACTATTCTGTGAAGTCATGTGACGCAGTCAGTATGTCGGCACCTCTTCCCACTTCCCTTATATGTGTTGTAATTTGGAACCTGTTCCGGTATGTGAGTGGACATTTGGTCCCCTAATTAATTTTGCTTAGCCCTTGAGCCAAAATCTTTAAAAAATCGATTTTCTGCACAAACAAGCATGGAAGTAAAGACATAATGATCCATCCCAAAAGGTACTGCGTGTGTATGTAGAGAAACTGTATTAGATCTTGCTACACCGGAAAGTTGCATAATTTTCATATGAATTTTACATTTCATCGAACTGTCAGACGTTAGAAATTGCATTTTCAGACCGTGAAATTATCTCCAGAATAAAAAAAAAGCAATATCCAGTGATCTATGCTGAAATGTTAAACACTGTTTCCCCGCCGTGCGATCTATTTTATCGAAAAAGTGGGCATCTTCGATCTCATTTTTATACGCCCGCCAAAAGGCGGACGTATTATGTGATGGCGGTTTCCGTCCGTCTGTCCGTGTGTCCGTCTGTCCGTCCCCCGTGCCCGGTCTATATCTGGGACAGTTTTCTATCTACAGTTCTAATTTTTGGTGAGTGGATACCCTACGGGGAGACAATGTGTCGCATACCAAAATGAAGGTCAAGGTCAGAGGTCAAAGGTCACTGGCCTAAAAAACAGGAAATCACTGAAGTGTTCGTGTCCGGTCTATATCTGTGAACGTTTTCTATCCACAGTTGCAATTTTTTGTGAGTGGATACGCTAGGTGGAGACGATGTGTCGCGTACCAAAGTTGAGGTCGAGGTCAGAGGTCAAAGGTCACTGTTGCCTAAAATCAGGAAATCATTGATCACTGACAGTTTTCTATCTACAGTTCTAATTTTTGGTGAGTGGATGCCCTAGGAGGGAACGATGTGTTGCATACAAAATGTAGGTCGAGGTCAAAGGTCAGTGTGACGGAAAAATCAGGAAATCATTGAAAATAACATTTCTTTGTGTGAGTAGATACATTATGGGGACACAATGTGTCACATATCAAGGTGTAGGTCAAGGTCAAAGGTCAAGGTCAGTGTGACCCCAAAATCATGAAATTGTTAAAAATCATGATTTTTTTAGTCCATTGAGAAATTACGGGTAGCCGTTTTGTCACGTACGAAAATTTAGATCCAGGTCAATAGTCAAGATGACTGTGACACCAGAATCAAGGTCAAAGGTCACAGACCCCAAAATCAGGAAATTATTATAAATAACTTTTTTTTTGTGTCAGTAGATACATTATGGGGACATGATGTGTCACATACCAAAATGTAGGTCAACGGTCAAGGTCACTGTGACCCCAAAATCGTTAAATTGTTAAAAATCATGATTTTTTGTGTCCATTGAGAAATTACGGGGAGATGGTTTGTCACTGTCACTGTGACTTTAAAATAAAAAAATCTTTGAAAATTACTTTGTTTTGTGTCCGTAGATTCATTAGGGGGACATGATGTGTAACATTCCAAAATGTAGGTCAAGGCCGAACGTCAAGGTCACTGTCAACCCCAAAATCATGAAATTCATAAAAATCATGAGTTTTTGTGTCCATTGATACATTGATGGAAGACGAAGTGTCGTGTACCAAAATTTAGGTCAAGGTCAAGGTAACTGTGACCCCAAAATCAGGAAATCACATTTTCATATGCCTGTCGAAGACGAGGTCATGTAATGCGATGTTGCATTCTGTCCATTAATCCATTAACATTTGTTGTCCATGCGATATCTCTAGTTTCAAGGTATGGAATGGTACCAAACTTTGAGTATACCT
This sequence comes from Hanleya hanleyi, assembly GCA_036873755.1. Lineage (NCBI taxonomy): Eukaryota > Metazoa > Mollusca > Polyplacophora > Lepidopleurida > Hanleyidae > Hanleya > Hanleya hanleyi. The sequence goes on along the minus strand of JAVTVY010043605.1, from coordinate 12,071 downwards.
TACTCGCATGGCAAAGAGGAGCCATACATTTTGAGATCAATTTGTCCAAGGTCAAGGTCACAGTCCTTCAAAACTGAATCAAGTTTAGCTCACCATATGTGTTCGGTTGGAATATTCTCTCTCCTACATGTATATGGCATTCATCCTGTGGAGTTGTCTCATATTTGAAACAGCTACAAGTGCTGTGAAATAAAAGCCATACATTTAGTAATTTAACGGGGAGAGGGATCCTTTATGAACTTCATACCTCTTTATTAACTCAAGAACAAAAGTTTACTTCATCACTTTCTTCTTCCTTCATGAAAAATTATCTCGTCTGAAAGGAATTCATTTGCAGGAAAACTACTATTTTCTTGTGTTTGAATATTGTCGATTTCAGTGTGAAATATGTGAGCTCTCGGCTCTTGCTTCAAGGTCAACTAGTTACCAAGAGTTAAGTTCGTTTTAGTTTATCATTCAATATAAGATGTTATATATGTTACATTCTCAGAAGCATAAAATTGTAGGCTAGCTACCAATTGGAATCAAGGCTATCAAACAACCTTGAAATTTGGACCAATGTAATTCCAGATACACGGGCGTATATTGAAGCCCCTTGGGCTCTTGTTTTCATATCTGTTCCTATCCAAATTTCTTTCTAAGCTTTTGCCACGTCATTATCTTCCCTGATAACGTATTTTATCAACAAAGCCGAAATATGAATTTGAGGGAGCCATTACAAGGGAAATAACTCCTACGTTATGACGCCACCAATAACATGTACGCCTCTTATCTCTTCGTTAATGTAGGGTCAGTGGAGACAAAACTTTCTATCAGATTGCATTTTGTTCCTCATTCACATCTCATAAAGTTGGAATTAGTGACCAATCTTTTTCGGATTGAAAATCTATCTATCAGATTGACAATTTTAACCTAGTATATACCATATTAACATTTTAATTCAAAGAAGATTCATTTTTACTATTTTTCAGTCTAATGCATTGAAACTATTTCCAACAACTGAAGAAGATTGAAACTAGACGGAAGCCTGGACAGTCCAGACGGCTTTACGTCAACAGTTTTCCAATATAAGATAAAATTTAGAATTAACTAGAAATGATATCGTATCTCAGCGGCATTCAGAAACTGAGATCGAATACTGTCCACCTTTTTCTAAGGATAACGACTTCCAATGTCGATCCTAAAATAAATAGTTGGATAATTGTGCTAGGATCGCCATTGAAAATTAAACAGAAATAAACCAAAGGAGTGTTGTTACTTCTACCTGCCTTGATTTATCTGACTCTCTTCAGTGTAGATTTCACCCACGAACGAGAGACGAACCAATCAGAACGTACATGCACACGTCGATTGAGAGTAGAGTGACATCACCCTCTATTTGCGGCATCCTTCCTCCCAATATGGTGCCCACTATGTAGGTCAGCCAATCAATAACGCCTTTGTGCGACCCATTTCGAATTTCCAATGTTTTCGAGGTCAGTGACGGCTCGTGTCTATTTATAAGCTCTATGAACATTGAAGGGGGCCAGATATATCAAGGGAAGTTCGAAGAGGGAACGTAGAAATTCGCTTGCTAAAATGAAGATGGGCTACAGCAGGTATGAAAGCAGCTGTAATCTTAAGCGGTAACGAATCAAAGGTGAATGAGTGAGTGGATATGATTTAACGTCGTTTTCAACTATATTTCAGTCATATCACGACGTTGGGTCCTATTCCTTTTCACAGCCGGGAACCCCACGGGTGGGGTCCTATTCCTTTTCACACCCGGGAACCCCACGGGTGTCTTAGTTAGTCGCCTCTTACAACAAGCTGTCAGAGGAGCTGAGGCCTATTCTTACCATGACCTGCGGTGTGCACAACGAATCAAATAAATGTTATCCCATTTTATGAAGGAAATTTCATTTAGAACTCGACTAAATGACTTCAAATATAGTTAAACTTCTCAATAAACAGTCTCAATGTAGTGACCGAATAACCGAATCTATATGCAGGCTGTATGAAGTGTTTATGGAGCCGACTCCATCAGGAAGGAAGACAATAACTCTAAAAGTATTTAGGGAGCATTCCCATTTATCGTTCGTGGATCCCTGATTTAAACCAGTTTGTTCGAACCATGCCACAAACGAGTTTTGTAGCGTTTCCATGGCTGTATGTGGGAAAAAACGATCAAAAGTATTTCCGCCTTTGTGACGTCTCACTAAGATTAAATTAAATAATCCATCAAAATAAATTCAAATGTTGTAACCTAATTATTGGGACAGTTGATTTGACCAGAGTTCCCAGTTTCTTTTGCTGCTCCACATAAAAATAAATATATGTAATATATTTGGATAGCACCAAGAAAACTATATGTAAGAAAAATCTGAAATTTTGCGATTCTTCCGTTTTATAGTAGGATTTCGAAATCAGTAAAGATATGCCGGTACTTAAGTGATTTAGGGCTGGTGTATCGTTTGTTCCTACATATTTATGTAGCTATAAGTACACTATACTGCAAATGTAATATTATCAATTCAGATAGCAGTAAATAAGGCGATCGCGGATTGGTGCGGAGATTTAGGGCGAATTGACTTACCCGAATCTGACGCGGAGGTATCGGCTCACATCGGGAAAACAATTACTTGCATTACTTTTTTTTGTCTTCAAAATATGTAGCTTAACTCCCACATCTATTTACACGTAAAAGTAATTTACACCCTATCCAACGTTACAGGATTCGGCATTGAATTTTCGGTTTCATTTTTCTATGCCCACGGAGATTGCGTTATCAGGTTGGATAATGCGGTCATCACGTGACTGTATTATTGCGCCTTCGTGTTCCAGCGAACCATAAAACGATGATAACCAAAGAAGGGAAAAAGCTCAATGGTGTTCTGTAAAACGAACAGCTTCGTTCACTGCAGAATGAACCCATGCGTTGAATAATTTGTCAATGGTTTTCCACGAAGATCAAAACGATGGGCGTGGAACGAATTTGTTTGCTTTGTTATCGTTTCAAATGAACGAAACAAAAACGATAAATGGGAGCGATCCCTTACGCAAACGGGTCTTGGCCTACACAGTGATTCACATCATAGGGCATTCTATTTCAAGAACAGGAAATGTCAATAGATAATGTGAAGATCTGCCTGGAACAAAGATGAAGCAGGGAAATGTTAGGATTGAGTGGTGCAATTCTTGACGCGAAAATTATTTTATCATTCTGTCGGATCTGACGCTTGCAGTGTGAAGAAAACCAAATTAATACGTGTGTGAAAACATCGTGTGCACAGCGAACAACGTTACAATCTGGGTTTCCAGGTCGTAAAATAGCCTCTGGGGACCGAATCATACGGTTATGGTAAAGACATGCTCTACGCCACATTTACCGCTGTGCCACCACGCGGAACTTTGTACGTAGAAACACTCATTTTTCTATGACTGAAGTGTATCCAATGTTTGAACAGATAACTACCTCAACTGTTTAGGGCTCGATAAGATCGGGAAACGATTAAGGCATCAAGTTATCCGTACTGAAAAACGATAAACTAGCGTAAATATTCACTCACCTGTCTCCGTATCAAACTTCAACAGAAAGATTAAATATCCTTGAATTCATGATGTGCATGGAGACAGATTTGGACGCAGATTTCAATTAAATGCAGCATGGATTCTCTTCAGCGATGAGTGATTAATCAGATATGATTTGCAGATTACTAGCAATTCCCTATATAACGACCAGCTACCACCGAGTGATTGATAATCCTCTACATAGATGCTCCAACGTTGAACTAGGTCAATACTTGGATGGGTGACCGGGTACTCTACTGGCTGGGCTGATCAGTGTCCAGGATAATAGAACTAAGTGCACTCTCTTGTCCTGGCACATGTAGGCACACACTGAGAGAAATAAGGTGGTCTAGCAATTGTATTTGAGGCGTTAACCTTAGTGGTCCAGCTGACCATCTTAAGATGGTCAAGAAAATGACCAGTATGATGGTCCAAGTGAGTACTCCAAGGTCAAAGCTAGACTAGTTTCTGGCTTGTAAGCACCTTTTTCTCTTGCCCCGTTTATGATTTATCAATATCGCTTTCTCCAAGTGCAATATGGCGACGCAGCAGACGATACAAAGGCATGGCGTATCACGTTGAGCACAACGGTTCTCGTCAGATCATCGAAGTTAAGCAACGTTGAACCCCGGTCAATACTTGGATGGGTGACCGGGTGCTGTACTGGCTGGGTTGATTAGTGTCCAGGATAATATGAACTGTGGATACTCCGATGTTCTCCTCTCCCTCTCTCTCACTCACTCCAAAGGCACGCAAGGGCATGCGCATATCACCCGACATACATGTGCGTCATCCCTCACGGTTTCAAGACAGTAATTATAACTTCAAGTTGGACTAACAGGATGATCAAGTTGCCTTTCCAGGATTATCAGGCAGACTACGGGCGTGTGGTCAATCCGATTTACCAACCTAGGTGGTCATATTTACCACCGAGGTAGCAAATTATGACTGCAAGGGAATTCATTTCGGTGGTCCTGGTGCTGGACCACCTTCCGTCGGTCATTTTGATCACCTTATTTCTCTCAGTGCAGTCGTGATAAGACTGAAAAATTATAAATCCTACTCACTCACTCACTCACTCGAGAGATACACACAATAGCCATCGACATTGGTGTAAAATAAAATCCAGTTGTATATTATACGTTCGAACATGATGACACGGTTGCGTTCTAGTAACCAATATTACCATCGATGTTCAATGGAACAACACGGCATAACAACACGGAATAAAACTTTGGGAGGAATAATCATATCTTGGTGGGAATACCCATCGGATGTCGGATCTGCCGGTGGTAACAACAGTTGGGAATAAAAATTATATTTGCGTTCATTTCGAAGCTCGCAGTTCCCACAACATGTTATGTCACTCGTTAATCACACATGTTTCAAGCTAAACACGAATACACACTGATACAAGCTCCCGAAAGTTGAGTCAGAAAGAGATTTCATTTTGAGACACTGTCCAAGGTAATCAATTCTTACAGTGTACTAATATTGAACAACTCCTCAAATACATATTGGCAAAATGCATTGCTAATCTAGTAGGCCATGCTGATCCTCTACGATTTGCCCATTCCGAGTATAATAACGTTTTACATCAGCACTGGCTACATAAATGTAGTCAATGAAGTACACTTAAAGCGATAAAGAACAAAGGTCTGAGGAAATATTTATAAGATCCTGATTGAGTGTATTAGATTTGGATTGCATACATGATGGAAATAAGTACTTACAGGAAGTAATCCTGTCCAATTCTGCGACGAAGAGGTTCCGAATCAATAAATCTGTATAATGATTTTCTGTATGGATTATGTCATATTCTCTGAAGTAATAAGAACTAATGAGTAACGACGAGCTGTGAGTTATGCGGAAAATTGTTTAAGTGCTTCTTACTACTTATTACTAGATGTCATAATAGTCTGTCTATTATAATTAGTTGTCTTATTCCGAGCTTCTTAATGTCAAAGCTTGTCTTCGGGTAAACGTTTTTTCGGTAGCGTCTACATGTATAACACAATAAAATCTACAAATTTCTTCGTCATATTTACAAGCCAACCAGTTTCAAATAGGTTTTCATTATGGCGGTGTATCTGTTAGAGTGATATCATACTTTTATGTGCTGGAGGACAATTGTATAGGATGACGTCATACTGTAATGAGGTTCTCGTGGAAAAAGGTCAATAAAACTGTTTTATTTCTTAAGAGGTGTTTACGGCTTGACATTCCGTGATATGTTTGGGCGTGGGATAAGTTCACACAACCACTGACCGTCCGCTATCACCTTGTACAGCCTTGTTGACATTTCATCGCGGGAACATCAATGAATTCTAATGTCACACTATGCAACTACTTGTAAACTCTCGGTAAATCAAACAAGTATTACGGAGCTCATATAGATAAGATTATTTACAACGTACATCATATATTTTAATATCGCGGAGTGAGAGTAATTTTGTACACAATACAATACAGAACATTCATTTATACAACCAACAGCATTAACCCTGATTTTCCAAGAATGTTTTCGTTCAACATTGTAAGGTTTTTAATTTGCTGTTTTTTTCTAGTTGAAATATGTTCAGACACAGAATATTTTTATGATAAAATACAACATTCCTACATGAATCCATAATGAGAATACCCCATTCGCATGACACTGTCAGCCCCAAATCCAAGCAGGCGTCAAGTAAAAGTATATAAACATAGGTTAGCAAGGTGGAAGTGATTAACGATGTTCCCAAGACAGCACGACGTTTCTATCGTCAAGTCTGTATCATGGAGAAATATTTGCCGCTTTTAACTGAATCCCCGAGTTTGTTAACTATAGACAGTTTTTCTCAGTCACACTATAATTCCATGTTTCTGCATCGTTGCTGCGATAACGGAGATGCTGTTAGAGATTTGTCGCGCGTGATATCACCAAATTTGATAAACCTGGAAAGACTATGTAGGATATTATCACATCTATTGCTCAGTCAGTTGACAGTTGCCAGTTCCTGTATCCGTGTCATGCGGCCTTGGTCATTGATATTGTATATCCAGACATGAATAAAGATATATGTGATATAAGTTGCTTCCATGACGTACATGATTCCTGCTGTCAGTGGACAGCGAATGCATTTGTTTTGTACTGGGAGGTTCAATGAATATGGTCGCACACTGGAAACAATTTTCTCCTTACCTTGATTTTTTAATATTAATGGGAGAAATTATAAATTTTCCTGAAGAAAAGGTAAGTTTCTGAACATTCCTCACACGCAACTTACAGCGACATCATTGTTATAAGAATCCAAATATATAAACAAAACATTTTACCATCGCGAAAACACGCTAAGGATGCAATTTCCCACCACAACACAGCTTAGAAAAACTGAATGAGAAACAAAACTATCAGCTGTTCGGCTCATCCAAAAGGGGGTATTCATCGGACTAGGGTGGGAATACAAGCATCGGATCTGACATTAAATAGCCAGTCTTCAGTCGTTCGGAATTCCCACGTCAGACAGCATTAACTCAAACCAAGCAGGCATGAAATACAATAATATATATAAATGTATGACACTGGGTAGATCGTGATTCTGTATTAAACGGAATTAGAAACAAGCAGCAATGATCTGGATTCCATCGTACATGTACCATGTCAACAGCACGCGATATTTATCACCAAACTTGAGAAAGTTTGAATGGAAGTGAAGGCATAGTGTTATCGAACCCTTTCCGAAACACTGTGACGTTGTATACGACATGTCAAGAGATGCCATTTCGAAATTCATCCGCATTAGCTAGAGAGAAGTGGGTAATAGGTGTTGACCTCTTGGCATCGACATGGTTAACGCCTGTGCGCTGCTTCTAGGGCATATAAACCGCATTGAAGGGGAGAGGTGGTTTGGCTGAAACTGTGCGTTGCAGAATATTCGCAATTGCTGCAGTCGACAACATAAGCCTGAATTTATCGTCATTTTATCTTATGATTTATCATCTGTCGGGAACACCTTATATTCCATAACATAAAGTACAAGCGAGATATCAATTGTATGCATATCTCATATAACAAGAGGGACATCCGAAACAAACCAAGTGTGTATAATTCAGCAATCATTCTTCCAGGAGACTTGGAGATTAATTAATTAATTAATGTTCGGTATTTGTATCACCCTAGTTATTTCCGACATGAAATTGACATGTTTTGTGTCAACTGATTATTATCAGTCGTGATAGTGATACATGATCAATTTGCAATTATCAGAACATTTTTGTAGTAACATGGTTCATTCTACGCATGTTTGTACACAGTACTCTTAGCCACAAGCAGCAAGTTAAAATTCAAACAGTTTAATTCAAGTAGAATAATGAGATAATATATCAGTTTGAATTCCAAACGACAACCGATTCCATATACCATATATAAAACGCCGATATTGTGTCATGTAATATTCGATTAATCTGTCATTTTTTGACACAACACTGCTGGATTGGGTTGCATCGTAAGATGGTTTATCCAGAAGTATTCGTTGCAGAATATTAGCCAATGCTGTAGTCGACAACATGAACCTCAATTCCAAAGTATCCACAGATGCTTTGTGTGATTGATGGTCTACCAGGAAGATAACATAATGTGAAAAAGGGAAATTAACAAGCGCTGGATGAGCGCAAAGACCTCCGTCGAGGCAACAGGGTCCGTAGGGGAATACATCACTGAATAACATAGGGCCAGATGCCAAGCCCAATTTTGAATTTGTTGGACGTTAACTCCACCAATGGTAATTAACCTGGGATTGAGGGTTCCCCACTAGCATGTCCAGCCAGGGATGTGGAAGTCACATTCACAGCACATAATTTTTGTCTGATTTCACGTGCTTGAAATATTGGGGTATGGAATACAGTATATTGATGGAAAACCTTGAATACTGCTTGAGACATCAGGCCCTTCCCAACACCACCTCCCCCTGATAGGACGCCCCCACCCAAATCAACACGTTAGCCGCAGAAATGAGACCCTGTGTGCCTAGTTGTACCAATTTGTTTGTGATTTTGTGCTATAAGCCCGACACATCAATACTTCATATTTTGTATGTGTATAGTATAGCATCCTCATTGACAGAATCCTCTACAAAACACACCTGATTTTGCCGACACTCCGTTCTGATCTGCCTCAGCATCATGTGATGAGGATTCAATGCGTTTGGTATAATTTTGTATACTGGTGTTACAGGTTACCTTCACCATACTGTATCAATGACCATGGACTTGTACATGTATCACATTCATATTGAATGGTGATGGCTGATGAGAATATTGCCCATATGGAACAAATGGCTGGATTCCAGCAAATAAAAAGTTCATGTTAATCATAAACAACATACAGTTAATAATATTATTATGTTTATTCCTTGTCGACATAAATATATTACAGACAATATTATGACTGAATCATGGTAACAGATATTCAAGGGTATACATGTCTACACTAAACTGAAGGAGACCCATGATGCTTATTATATTATGTTGTAAAACTTCACTTGCTAATCTCGATTATGTTGCTTACTGTGAAAATAAATGAAATTATGAAAATAAAGTTAATATGATTGCCCATTGCCCTCAAATTAGAAATATCTTCAGCAGCTAAAGTTAAGCCAATCATAACAATATATAACACCATGGTATTGTTGTAATATCACCCAGGTATTGATCTTTGGTTAGGAATGTAATGAATGTAATGTAATGTGGCCAATCTCCGGCTCTGATTTTCACCACCTCTGTCATTCCACACATTTCTGACACAGCTGAACCAATCGATAGTCTGTATTGTTTTTTTCCATTTCATCCAGTACATCCATTGTGTAACAGTTCTGTTGCATCTGATATCAGAAGTGCTGAATCCATGACCTGCAGGTTCGAATCAATTGTATACATATTTAATATCAAAACTCACTTCATTGAAAATATTTATGGCCTTCATTATATTTCATTCTTTCGTCATACACAACAAGATGAAATCCATTATACCAGTTCGCACCTTTCATACGTGTACCTAATAGAACTGGGACCTGACCATGTTACAAGAATTTGCAAAAGTATGAAATGAGAACTGAGTACTATGCGAACTTAATGCAATCTATGAGTGATCAATACTATGAATCCTGAAGAACAATGATGGATCTTAACCACTGGTTGGATTGAAGTTCAATGATGTTCATGTTAGTGGCATGACCATGATAAGAATCCAGGATATTATAATCTAGAACAGGATTGTTTATTGATATATTTTATGATTTTCTTTTTGTCTAATTGTCTTCTGTTCAAGTCATTTGGCATCGGTAAAACCTGAAATGTATATCAGGATCTGCTTCTTTCATCTAATGATAGTGTCTGTTTGATTCCAGATCATGGGGGCTGAACAAAGCATGTGAAATGTGATCGTATGGCAAATAAATGACCAATGGTATAGGCTTAACATTAGAAAAAAAATTGGGAAAGGTTCTATCCATGCTATCAGTCAAAAATCTCAATATATAGGCCTACATGTGGAATGTAGACACTCCTTTGATTCAACTACAATTCAGAATAAGTTTTCAGAATATCAGCAAATTATTTTTCATCAAAAGATATCTGATGGCGTAGGTACATACCAGCTGGACTTGAAACTGCATTATACTCCAAAGAGGTTTTGTGGCATACAAGTGTCACAGCATACAATGTGGATGTCACTAAACTGTTAGGATAAATGAAAGGAAAAGGTTTACAATGTTGTCAAACAAAAAGAATATGTATATTATTTATCAGCTTTATTAAATAAGTTTACAGATTCAAGCAGGTAGATCAATTTGGTGCTTCTGCAAAATCAAACCATTATTCAACTGTTTTCACTCGTTCATTTTAAATGGACTGTAAAGCTGAGAATGATATCCTGAGGCAAGGTAATTTGATAGGTTCAAGAATAATTTTTAATTCAGTGTATTAAAATGTTAATTGACATGTATGCTGCTGGGGGATGAACCTTTGAAATGGGAATTGGGACAGAGACACATGTGGTTTCGTTTGACAAACAATAAACTGTGATTTGATGCTTCCTTACAATAATGCTGTTAAATTATATTTGATAAATGCACAAGAAATTAATGCCATAATAAATAGCCCCCTCCCCAAGGAAATATAATTTATCAGCAAAATTTAGAATAACTGTCTTTTTTTTAACCAGGCTGGTGGGTATCATCAACTGAAAGAAAAAAAGTATCAGAAAAAATCAGGGCATCGTCGATTGTGCTGTTGTCTTCCAGTCAGTGCGTGCATTTGGTTGGCTTCGGCATAAGTCATCAGCCGACAAATACTTTCCGATATACAGAAATGACGGGTGGTATACTAGGAATCATTGTGTTGTAATGACATAAAATTGCGCAATAAACTTACCAGAAAAACGGCAAAAAATCGCATCGTCCATCTCTATAAGCTGGGGAGCCGCCATGTTGAATCTTCCGCTGGAAGCCGCCAACCCAACCTGACTCCCGTAACTCGTGAAGCATGATGGGAGGTGGAACCCGACTACAGAAGCAAGGCCCATTGAAATGCATTGCAATGAGGATTCCCCATTATTTGAATTGTGTCCAACAACATTGTTTCAAAATTTCGTCGGGAACCATAACAAACCCTATTGGAAATCACAGGAGTCGTGGGTTCCCCATATGACAATTATTCGGCGGGAGATTTCACGTTGCATTCCTACACCTCACGTAAAACGTACAGCGACACAGTAAAATTAACATGGCGTGCGATATAATATAATAATATAATAATAATTTTATTTCAGACTGATAGTCCATAGCATTACATAAAGAGCAGTGAGAAGTGGTAGAGGAGTGCGGTTAATGTAGAATATGAAGCCAGTTGGCTTCTAGCTTCGATAGCGACTTTACATCAGACATTTGCAGACAAGTAAGCAGTATATTATCAGAGCTATACAAGCGGCTCGTAAAGCCATAGACCGACTTGCGTATAAGTTCCCCAAATGAGGGAATATTATTAATCCCAAACATAAAACTAACACTACAATCGCGTCTATAACACATCAAACAGCGAAATGAATTGTTGTACGTTACTCTGATGCTATTCATGGTCTTCTTACTGTGCAGACACCATAGCTGACAACAGTAAATGTTGCAACAATAGGCACGAAATAAACATTTCTTGATAAACTCAGTACATGCATGGAATTTTCTAAGGAGGACATTAGCTCTAATGCACAGTTTGCGTTTCTGGGAGTCAATATCTTTGTCGTCAGACAGAATATCGGTGATGATATGACCAAGGTATGTAAAGAAATGAACAAAATTGAGTCGAATTCCACATAAGCGTAATGGAGGAGGGTTGAAATCCTTGTACAGTTTGGGTTTAGCGACAATGCATACACTTTTCTTAGGATTAAAATCAACGTCATGGGAAGTAGAGTAAGTTTCACATACACTAAGAAGTGATTGTAGAGCTTTAGCCGAGGGGCAGATAAGACATATATCGTCAGCATAGATAAT